>JAEANM010007679.1:0-17558 GCA_017656035.1 Myanophis thanlyinensis | reverse complement strand
CTTCTTTCCACAAGCAATACGGACACTTAACCAGGAACTACAAGCACACTCAGGACCACAACCAGAACCATGTCTGCGTCCAACTCCCACCTTCCCTTAACTATTTTTCTAACCCCCCACTCTCCCTTCCTACCTTAACTTACCCGCGGTTGTGTAAGTATTTCACTGCATATCGTACCATGTATGACTGTGTATGTGACCAATAAATTTGAAATTGAATTGCTTCATATTATACTCCTGAACAAGAGTGTTTTTCTTTAGTTTTGCTACACATCTCCCTGATATTGTTCTGATGCTGAACAATAATTCAAGAATTATGCCCAAGTGAACAAAGGCTTACACTTTTGTGAAATTTAGAAGCCACCAAACTCCAAATATCTCTAAGTAGCTTACAGTTGAAAAGTAAGAAACACCCAAAATTGAGAAATGCACCTCCAGAAGTAATAACCATAAATGATACCAAAACACAATTTACAAGGTGTCAACAACCATCCTTTCCCAAGGCCTGGAAATTTTTAATTTTTAAGGATTGTCAGAACATTATCATTAAGCTCTTTACGTTTTTCCAGATAATAAAATAGATTTTTATAGATTCCGCATATTTAGATTGAAAACATATGAACATGACACACCTAGCTTGTTTTACATGGATGCGTGCATATGCTTAAAGATGAAGGCTTCAAGATATCATAGGAATATTTCAGAGAGAGAAATGTGTGCCTCTGGAAATGTCAGAAATCATCTATTATAATTTTTCAAGAAATTGTAATTATGTTATGTTAATTTTAGCACAATCAGACCAGCTTACAATATCTTATAAGTATGAAGAAACTGAAACCCATGGGCAAAATTCATTTTAAGCCAACAAAAGGAAATATTATTTTTGCTGTTGAGTTATGGTACAATAATTAGTTAAGCAAGATATATAGCACATTTCCTTAATTAGCAAATGTATCTAAATTGCATCTAATATTAGTAAAATGTGAAGCTATTTTTGCATATATGCCATTTTAGAAATTAACATTTGAATAAGTACGTAACTCAAGAATTGATTGATAGTTTATAGCTCAGAGCCATAAAATACCTGAACTATTATTCCCAGCCAAACTCTTTTTTGACATAATGTTCTTATTTCATATATTAGGAAAAACATTTTTAACATTCCTAATTATGAATATGTTATACTTTTTAGGCATTACAAAGAAATCTTTGAGTAGGAAAAACACTGAATAATAAACAAATATTTTGTTTCAATTGTGCATATCTTACTACATAGTTACTTTGGGTGGTCCCTAGCTTGGTTTTTATTAATGGGGTTTAAATTGAGTTTTAGGACAGTGTGTTCTGGATCCAATCCATTTATTATTAAGTGTTTTTCTTTATATTATATTTATTTCCCCATTATTCTTACTTTTTAAAACATATTTTATTAAGAATTTTAATTATAGTAGAAAGGAAGAACAAGAAAATATATATATATAAGTAACTTTCAACCTTTATAACAACAAAGAATTGTTATAGTTAACAACTCTTCACCCATAAGGTTAAACAGGTATCTCTTCATCTCATATCACATTTCTTATCTACAAGCAAATCCTTGTAATATTTACTTTTCAATCCTGGTTATTAGCAAAAAGTGTATTAAATAATTGCCAAAACATTGCAAAAAAAAAATCCTTATTTAACCTTGGCCCAGTAAGACAACTTTAAATTCCTTTATATTCAATCTTAAACTTTAATTCAATGAAATATTGTCATCGGATTTGATTTCTCTTCAATTCTTCTTTATCCCGTCCCTTAAATTTCTTCAAGGCTTTAAGAAGCCTATGCTCTAGATGAAATCTTTCTGGGACATTCCTTTGATTTATCATTTGGATATTTTTAAAAATTCAACCAGTTTATTTTGTAAAGAAAAGAAGTAACACATCCTTTTCTGTCAGGCAGCAAGAAAGACATACTGAGGTTTTTTTAAAGACATTTACTTTATTGTTCCTTGTCTATAGCCAGAAATCTTGCCAAACTAAAGCAGATTACTTACATCATTAAACATATAATCTAAGAATTCTCTTCTTCATAGGCAAACTATCTAAACTTCATGCATTTCTGGGACCCCATAGTACATTCCACCACATTTTTCTAATGATTTTTCAAATCATTCTCTTGGCCTGTAATTTGTAGTTCTACACTCTGTATTTTATCTTATTGGATATAATTTGTTCCTCATCTTTTCATTTTTCATTACCATCTTTTAGACATTTTCTATTCATAGACACAGACATCATTATTGACAATGTTGATATTGTAATTTACTAACTTATATCTCCATTCTTTAAAGAGCTCCATTAATATTTCCAATGTTGTAACATTGTCTAGCAGTACATAACTCCCATTATTGACATCAGTATTGTATTTTTCTCTTCCTCGAATTTAAAAAAATTAGTCCCCTTTATGTTGTAAATCACTTACTTTTTGTTATGACTTGCCAGAATTACCAAAATAAGTCTGTTTCCCATAAAAAGTTGTTTACTTTTTATAGTTAATTTCAAAATCTTATAGTAATAATATTCCAAATTTATCTGGACTCTTAATTCATTGATATTTTTCTTAAATCAAAATCTAACTTAACTTTTTGCTGTTTATTTCAAATCTTTAAGTTTTTATTTCAAATCTTAAGCTTTTTCTTTGTTCAGAGTTGAACATAAACTCACATAATGAAAATTCTCTCCTTCCCTCTTCTTCCATCTCTTTTCTTCTCCTCTCCTCCCCTCCCCTCCCTCTCCTTCCCTCTATTCCACAGTTCTTAGCTTTAGAATAGTTGATAGGCAATTTTTGAAAGGGATTAGAAAGTAAGATTTGCAACATAATGTTCTTTCAAAGTTTCTGCTGCATTGTGAGCAAGAAGGCTAATCCCATTGTCTCCCAGTGTTCAGACCCATTAAAAGTCATTGTCTTGTAGTTTTTTTATGAGGAATAGTCATCTGAAGTACAAATGGACAATCTCTTGTCTTCTTCTTATACCAAATGGTTCCAAGGAACCAGTCTATTCAGAGATTTTTAGTCTTTGTCATTATCATTAGTTGACCATGTCCCCCAGAAGTCCAGATTTTTTTACAGATTCATCTTCTGAACTAAAGTTTTACATTTTAAAAAAATCTGTGATTTGTATTATTTTCCCCTCAAGAATTAAATATGTGCAGCATTTGTATTCGTAGTATACAATCATTCTGAAAAAGCTAACAAGACATAGTTTTTCATATGCAGTGAAAAAATCCTTCTAGTAAAAGTTGTTTCACAATTCTTATCAATTAAGCTCACCCATTCAGAATCCTATGATCCCTTGACAAAATATGGCAAACTGAAATTGATCAATAGATAAGGGAGTTCAGGAAATCCAGTTAAATTGATGACCAGGTGTGGTGTGGAAAGACCATAGACAGATAAAATAGGGGCATATTGTTGTCTATGGTTGCCATGAATGGGTTGTAAAATTCCAGGCAGAAATCTGATGGAAATGAAGCTTGTATACAGCATCTAGTCAGCACTCGTCTAGGTTTTTGCAGCTCAGTTATAGTGGGGCTAATATTCTGGACCATGGATATTGTTTTATTTATTTATCATATTTATATACCGCCCCATCTCCCCAAGGACTCGGGGCGGTTGCTAGCATATAATTCCATTGCTAGTTTTCTTTTATACAAATTTTCAAGGAGTGAGGAGAAAATGCAGAACATGTCTTGTGGAATAATTTCCAATTCTTTTTTTTTCTAGTTTCTTTTTATTGGTGCTTCTGTAGTAACATTTTAGTTAAGTAATACCTAAATGAAATGTTCATTAAATGGGAATTTCTCTCCTCTCCTCCCCTCCATTCCCCCTCCCTTTCTCTCTTCTCCTCTCCGCTTCCCTCTCCTTCCATTTCTTTTCTTCTCCTTTCCTCCCCTCCCCCTCCCCTCCACTTCCCTCTCTTTCCTTCTCCTCCCCTCTCTTTTCCCCTATTTCCCTCTCTTCCTTTCGCTCCTCCCCTCTCCTTCTCCTCTTCCCCTCTTCCTTCTCCTTCCCCCTCTTCTTCCATCTCTTTCCTTCTCTCCCCTGCTCTCCTCTCTTCCATCCCACTCCATCACTCTACTTTCCCTTCCCCTCTCCACTTTCCTCTCCTACCATCTTTTTCCTTCTCCTCTCCTCCCCTCCTCTCCCCTTCCCACTTCTCTCTCCTTCCCTCTTCCTTTCTCATCTCATTTCCTCCCCTCCACTTCCCTTATTTTTGTTTTCCTATCACAATAATTTCCAATTCTTTTATTAACAATGCTCACAGAAATACATTTTTGCTTCTTTCTATTCAACTGTTTTGTAGACAGTAAAAAAGATAACCTTGATGAAGATAGGTAAAAGCTATTGCTATTGTTTATTTCAGGGCAAGCTTCCTTATTTTCCACACACATACATGCTTTGCATGTATTTGCATACACTAGGAAGCACAAGTCAAACTATGTATGGGTCACATGGCCATCGTAGAAAAGGAACCGGGGAGGGGGGGGTTTAGAAAGGAGTCAATGGCAACATTCTAAGTCACCACCTACCTGCTTTCCCCCAAAAGTAGCATTTAGGGAAAGTGGTTTCTCCGCACCCTGAAGCCAAATCAAGACACATTCAAACAAACGTGATCTTTTTTTGGCCAAGTGATCTGCTTTTGGACAATTGTTCTGCTGGTAGAGAATCAGATAGAGACTAGAGTCCTTATATAATTTCTTTCAAACATTCCTTTGAGTTGAAATAAATAAAAATTTCTCCTTTTTCTTAAAATAAAAGTCCATTGCAATGAGCTAATATTACTACTGGACAAAGAATGTCAGATTAGCCTTGTGTGCAGAAGGTGGGGGTGGAAGGAGATATGGTACAACAGGAATGTTTCAAGTGCTGAGCTCTTTAAAAATAGCATTGCTACAGACAAGCAATCAAGTACACAGGAGTATTTCTACAACTTAAAGCTAAAAAAATGGAAACCCATTTTTAAATAATAGGAACAATGAAAGTTATATAACAAACAGCAACCCCTCTATGCTGAATTTTTTATTTATTTATTTTTATTTCTAATAATTTTCTCAAGTGTGTAGACTATTTTTGTCAGCTCCAAGGGATCACAGGGCAATGCCTGTTAAGTTATGGTATATCAATGAAATAAAATAATCCCAACATTTCAAAATAATAGGCACAGCAATTCAACTAAAAAAATAAACAATTCAAGTATATCATATTTTAGCAATGTATATGGGCTTTTTTTAAAAGGATCACTTTGATTTGGTGCTATACTAAAAGGAAAGCAAAATTAGCATGGAAAGTTAAAATACCGCAAAAAGAAGGCACCCTCTTTTATTTATTTGATTTATATTTCGCCTTTCATTTAAGAGCTCAAGATGGCATACTAACCTCTTCCTCTTACTTTTACCCACAACAAACCTGGGAGGTATGTTAGGTTGAGATTTTCTAGTGAGCTTCCATAGCTGACAGTGAAACAGATCCCAGGTATCCAGAACAAATGCCAACATTGCAGCATTGTAATGTTTCTCTTTTGAAAATGTAGACCTTGTTTCTCTGTTAAGCTATTGAGGGAAGATGAACCTGTAAGAATTACAAAACTATTTAATGTAAAGTAGTAACCAGCATTTTGTATTGATTTGGAAGCAAAGATGCTTCTGCAGGTTGAATACCTTTCCAGAAAATACTGTGGTTGATGAACCATCAAGCAAAATTACTGAGTATTAAAACTTTTTACTTATTTAAACAGATGTTTTGTAAATACAAAGGCTATCATCATGAAGAACAATAATAAAACCTTGCTTGAACTCCATCCTTTAAATAACTGTTCAAACCTCAGAAATGATTTGCTGGAGAACAGATAAATATCTCAGGTTTTTTTTTCTTCAAACCTGATGGAAATGTAGTATACTCTATTATGTTGCTCCAATTTTTTTTTAATTTATTATTGGACTGGATTGTTACTATAAACTCTGCACGTAGCATTATGACTACAGAATAAAAAGGAACATGATAATTCTACAATACAGATACAGTTGGAATTAAATATTGGATTAATCTATTTAGGAACATTTTTATAACAATAAGGATATTAACAAGGGAAATTCTAATTGCAACATATTAGCAAACTGTGCATTTCTTACTATGTTATGCTGCCTACTGTATCTGAATTTTCTCCTTGTTCTGTGACTAATCCCGAGGATGTTTTTTTCATGAGTCAGAAAACCCATTGTTCTATTTTGAATCTGACTTTGTAAAGCAAGTAGATCCCATTCCACTTATATCATCTGGGCATCTGAAATTTACAGAATCTTAAGGGAAGACATCCAGATAAACTGTATCCCAGGAAAAGACCTCAGATGGAAAGAGATAATATTTGTCCTCAATAAAGGCTTCAATATAACAGTCTGGATAATATAATCAGTTTCTCCAAGAAGCTGGCTGCAGTTCTAGCACTTCAAGGTGTTCATACTAGCTTCTTCCTCCAGATCAAGTTTCATTTTATCTCATTGCCATTTGGAATAACTGCCTTTGTCCCTTTCTCTGCTGTTTCTTTTAAATTTGAAATGAAAAAAGCCAAAATTGTTTTCAATTTTGTTTTTGTTACTCATAAATTGCATGCTTTGTTCTCTCAATTCATATTCGGTAATAGTAAGTGAAAGTCACAGGATATGTTACACTACTAATACAGATAGTTATTTTAATTTAAAGACATACTTGTGATCAAATAAAATAATAGTTTTGGACTAGTTCTAATTATTGTTGTGCTTGGTTGACTATTATGATTATGAGCAGAGAGGCAGATATAATACCATAGGCATGAATTAACTCTTCCAGAGTTAAAAAATGTTCACAATCTCTCCAGATGGTTACTGTGTGCATTGACCTTATCAACTGGAATATAAATCTTCACATTTACTTTTTCAGAGGAACTGCACATTATGCTAAACTGTGGTTTATTTAAACCATGATTTGTGGAAAAAATAATTAGATTCACACAATACATCCACCAAGTCAAACAAATGATGTAGCAGAGCGAAATGTGCAAATCCAGATTTTATGTCAGTCACTTTGTCTTAGCCCAACCTAGATTGTAGGAAAAATTGGAAGAGGGAGAACCTTATAGAGAACAAAGTTCTCAACAGGAAACATAATATTAAAAGAAACTACCACTTTTATATTCTAGATCAAGCTGTTAATTTCACAATAGCAACTGTATAAGGAGAGCGGTAATATGTTTCAAATTATTGACTTCTGATGCTATTTTGGCAGCAGCATTTTATACCAGATGCAGTTTCCAAAGATTTTTAAAGGCAGGCCTGTTATTACAGTACACTAATTTGTAAAATGTGGCCAAGTCCACCATCTGCAAGAGAGGCTATGCTTAAAGCCCTTCTCATAGTAACACAACAGCAGTCTAAGCTACTGTTGTCATTGTCACATTCAGAGTAAAGGGAGAATCCCAAACTGTCTATCTGATTCTTCCAAAGAAGCTAAAGTTCAGAAGGACTCTAGCACATTTTCAGATTAACACATATTACTAGAGCGTAGGCTTTCCGGAGCTACAGTTCACTTAATCAGCATCTTGTCCCAGAAGACATGTATATGGTATAAAGTTTTTTAAAATACACTCTCTAAAGGTATATTTAGGCTCCAGGCAGATCCCAGATCTGAGAAATATGAGACTGCTAATGAAGTAGAGTAGCAGTCTTTAAATGAAGTTGTAAATATTATGGGCAGCAGGAAATAAATTAATCAAACAATAAACTTCCATTTTAACCTTACAGAACTTACCTCCCACACTGGATCTGAATAATACAATATGGTGTCTTGTCATCTAGCCTCAATCCCCCAAAGTGGTCTGGGTGTTATGATAAATAAGCTTCAACTGCCAGTTTGTCCCATGAAATCCTTGAAATTTAATTTTTCTTCTCCAATTTAAGTGCTGATAATTAACTAAGGAAGTTCCAGTCCTTATACAACAAATTAGGAAAGTTGTAATTCAATTCCATCCTGAGATATTTTGATCAAATTTTTCTAATTCATGTTTCCTCAAAATGCAAAGAACTATGTGTTATATGTGTTCATAGTTGCAAGGATTCGATTCTGTTTCTAGTGGAAAACATATTTGGCTTTCCTTAAAGGATAAAATAATCACCTAGTTTAAAGAGCATCAAGGAGAGCTTTTATGGGGAAGAGGATATAGAACAACATAAAATATAGAAAGAGATGGATGAGGAATTTTACAAGGAAAAACCTAGTGAAATATATAATACCATTAGAGATTTGGGGAGCAAATTGTAGAGATAATTTAAAGGAGAAGGGGAAATTTGGGAGTGTTCTTTTTCATTACATTAAAATGGTACTTTTATGACTTAAATCTGTCTGTATTTTTATATGTTAAACAATCTATTTGTTCTTTTGAGTTCTTTCTGGAAATAAATCAGGGTATAAATATTTAAATGAGAAAGGGCTAGGAGGTGGTGGATGACATACAGGGACATACAATTAAGAGCCAATTTGATGTAGTGGTTAAAGGCATTAGACTAAAAAACTGGGCAATCATAAATTATTGGTAGTCCTGCCTTACATACAAAGCCAAGTGGGTAAGCTTGGGCAGATCACTCTGACTCAGAAAGGAGCTGTTGGCAAAGGATCTCCAAAATCTTGCCAAAAAAATTTGCAGGGACTTGTTCGAGCAAGTTACCAGGAGCTAACAAACTGAAGGATAAAGGTAATAGTTTTAGAGCTGAATTCAGATGAAAGAAAAATGGGAAACATTATGTGTGTGTAAGGGAGAGGTTTATGTGTAAGAAAAAAAAGAGAATAAGATGAAAACCAAGAGCTGCTGCAGTCAGCAGGAGGTATTCAAAGAAAGACAGTATAACAATAAAGGGTAAATCACAAAGGTTACAGATTCTCAATGCGAATAAAAAGAGCCAGCCATAGCTTTCACTCCAGCCCAAGTGTTTCCAGAAATACTTGGTTGACCACTGTAGGAACAAGATTCTTAATTGGATTTGCTTTTGTCTGATCCACTGAGTTTCTAGAAGAAATAGGGCAGGGCAATATTTATGGCCTTGGATCCCAGTAGAATTTTAGGAGGCTAATTACTGAAAGCATTGTTTATTCAAAAAAGAATTTGTAAAGAAAGGAGCCCACAAATTTGTGGAGAGGCAAGGGTGATAAATTACCATTTTTGGTGTTGACAATTTTATTATTTTTATTTGCAAATGTCAAGTTACGCTTGGGGGGGGGGGGGAAGACCCGCAAAGAGTCTACTGTACTCTCACTTGTGAGGTCCTAATGTCATTTACCGTGTCCCACAGGATTTCAAGCAGAGGTTTTTCTACATTGCTTGCTACCTAAGACTGGGGATTGGGGACTTTCCGTCGGCCAAGCACATGTTTTGCCTCTCTTCAAAATCAGCCTTCCCTCCCCCATCGCCCCCGCACGCTGTCGCTAGCCCCGCCCACCTTGTATCCTGCCCCTCCCACACCTGCCCGTCCCTCAGTCCTCGACTCGCCCCTTCTAGTTTGCGCGAAAGTTCCTTCCGGCCTCCTATTGCCACCTGCTCTTGGCGTCTAATCAGGAGACTTGGCCGGTAAACACCATTCCAGGGCAGGGCGAAACTGGGCGTGGCAGCGGAAAGGTTACTGCGCCGCCTCCAGACCGAATAGGCCATTCAGAGCTCTGGGGGCGTGGCCTGTGTCCATGGGGACCAGGGATGGGCTCTGCCAAGCCCGCTGTTCACCCCCATTGTTCGCTGGAACGAGTCACTTGGAGCGGGGCGGAGCGGAGAGAGGCAGTCAAGGCGTTGGCGACGGGGCCGGCAGGTGGGTTTGGTGGGGAGGGGGCGGAAGGGTCAGGGAAGAGACCCTCGGGCAAGCTCTGAGATGTCGCTTCGGAAGAGGGTGGGGGTCGTGTGTGTGTGTGGGGGGGGCGGCAGCAAGGAATGGGTTTTCTCCGGGGAAGCGGGCTGGGAAGACAGTCCCGAGTAAAGAAGTATCCCTAAGGGGAATGGCGAGGGAAGACCCCACTCCACCCCTCCTGCCGAAGGAAGCCTTTGGGCGCTGCCCCACGGTGACATGCAGGAGGGGGAACGGGAATAAGGGGCGAGTTTGGGCTCCACACCCCAAACTTATCTCCCCGCTTTCTGCCATATGCCGAGGGGCTGGTGTTTCCTTGCTCACTGGGGGTGGAAGTGGAGGGTCTTGGGGAGGGGAAAGTGGGGCTCGGTGAGGTGGGTTGGAAGAAACGGAAAGGTGAGTTAAAAGGTGGGGGGCGTGGGTAGCAAAAAATACGCCAGTGCCTAAATGAAATTCGGTGGGGGTTTTTTTTTCCCCCTCTGAAGGGAAATGCGGGAACTTGGGTAGAAGGGACGTGGTAAAGAGGCCTGTGGATAAACGGGGGGCAGCTCGATAGGGATGGGACTAGGAATCGTTTGGAAGATCTCGCCGGTTGGTGGCTTGTGCCTCCAAGATATGGCGTGGGGGGGGGAACCCTGTTCTTGGGTTCAAGATGATTTTGAAATGGTGGTGGGTGGAGTGGGAAGCTCATGCCAGTTGAGGTAGTTTTTAGATACTCTCACCGAAGCTGATAAGATACAAGACTTTTGGCCCAAGGGAATAGGGAAAAAAGGTGCAGGAAATGAGCTGTAATCCCATCATGGAAATACCAGCACAAAGACCATTTTGAAGTGGTAGGTGTGAGATAAGCTTGAACTGGGGCATTGATTCTGGCTCTGCGGACAAAACCTTGGAGAATGAGGGTTTTTTTTTCCCCCAGTGATCTTTGTGATGGTGATACACATTCCAGGAATTGTTCAGAGAAAGTTGGGCAGGGCAAGACATTACAGAGTGAAGTTAAGGAGAAATGAAGACCATAAAGGAGACCATATTCTGATTAATGGAGGGGGAAGAATACTTGGAGGGAAATTGGCATTGAGCTCCAAAGATTTCTAGTTGTCAGCTGCTTTGCTTCTGTTTCAAGGTTAGTGTTTTAAAAGACAATATGTTTTCGCCCAAGAATATCAGTTATTGGGTTTAGGGATTGAAATCCCATTAAATTGGCTTACTAGTTTATAGATTCTGTTTACCTGACCATAGTAAGTATATGTCTACTGTCAAAGGATAGAATATGCCTGCTCTTTTATTTAGTTTTGAATGTGCAGGAATAAATTTGCAATTCATTAAAAAGTGATTTTTTTTTGTATAAGAAAATAGATACAATAATTAACTGTTAATAATGAATGTGTGTTAATTATGGATGAACAGCACTCCCCCCTCTGGAGCACTGATAGGAAAAAGCATTGTGCATGAATGCTGGTTCAGAGAAAAGTATGCTGTGTGCTCATTTATGTGACTGATTTGTGAACAAAGGGTACATACTCCTTGACTCTTTCATACTTTGATTTCCGAAGTGTGCTAATTAAATTTGGCTTTTGTTTGCTCAATTTGAGCTATTGCATTTAGAAATCTCATAATCCAGTTTGTCTCTCCTAGACACACCCTTCAATCTATGTTGTCCCAAAACGAATTGTTCATTACCCTTCAGCCATTTTAATAGTTGTCTACTGTATTAAAAAAGATTGTAACTCCTGAAGTATAAATACTATAATAAGTGGAATGAAGATAATGGCAATGGGATTTTGAGCATATTTGTATGGACATAATTTCTTTTTAATCTGCAGATACGTTGTTAGATGTTTAGCTATTTTGATTGTTGTTGCTAATTTAATACTGTATAAACAAAATAAATATAAAACTGATATAATTCTTAATTTTGGCTAATATGAATAGACTTGTAAGAAAGTCTATTCCTTTAAAACTTGCCTTTTAAAGACTCCAGTTCACCAAAATAAAATAAATGTGATTAAATGAAAGCCTTTGCTGGCCTCTCTGTAAAAGCTTTTAATTGATTTATGGGATTGCTTAGAAGTGAATTGTTGATTATGATAATTCACATTGTCTGTTAAACTATGTAATTGAAGAGTACTTTTTTGCACTCAATATGTATATTTATGATAATGCAGCAGCCAATATATAGACTCTCCCTGTAAGTTAACTGGGTTCTGTGATATGGAACAAGCCTGAAGATGTCCCTTATGGGCTAGGGAGTGGAGGTCAAAGAGTTCTTATTGCTGTGAAAATCTATATTGCCTATTAAAACACAAGGGAAGTTACAAAGAATAATCATAGTGATTGCAACTTGATTTACGCTCAATCACTACAAAAAAAGTATAATTAGTTCCTGAAAATTTCTCTGTTTCTTTTGGCTGAATTTGATTGTTTCTGTTGCTTTTATGTCTTACAAGTTTACAAAGAAAAAACTGTAGCTGTTCAATACCTATATAGTGTTATAGGAAGAGATACAGATGTAAGAATATGAACCCATTTCTTCCCATATAAATAGCCCATTTATAGTCTAAAAAAGGATTTTACAGTTGATGGAATTGTGGATCATTGGACATTCAACTTTGTGTTCATTGTTCATACTTAAACTCATAATATGTTTGGCTTCTGAAGCAGCTCTATTATTACTTCATAAAAGATCCAGAATGCCAGACATTTTACTGCTTTGTCTGTGTACTGAGTGAGTCATATGGGAATCTTGGTGAGTTTCACAAGAGGGGAGGGAGGTAGGAAAGAAAGCTGATTGTCACGTATATATTTTGTCATGTCTCTTCCATTTCCCTACTTCCCAGCTATTTCCAGTGTAATAACAACTTTTCTGTTTTTAAATGAAAAGTAGTGTTTCTGTGGAAGTAGGAAGTACAACTTTATGAGAAAAAAGGAAATTGAGCACTTGAAGCTAAATTTTTCTCCTGTTGGTTCTGCAGAACAACTTCTGAATAACGTCAGAAGAAGCCAGTCTATTGAGCTGAGATGGTTTCCTTTAGCTTATAAATGTTCAATAACAACTAAACATTAAAGAGAAATTACATTTTATGGATGCAAAAATGAATTTTAAAAAATTATGACAATCCAGCAGTTATATGAACATTATTTTTCTATGTTTCAATTTTTAGTGCCATTGCTAAAATCATGATTGGAAATCTGAAACTAAGAAAGTTGGACTGAAAAATATGGAAATTGGCTTCATATTTAACCAGTGCAGACAACAAATTCTATATTTTTTCTGTTTTACTTTGCCCTCATGTAGTATATTAGAAGTGTTCTGTTAGTGACACCAAATTGTATGGAACAAATATTCAAAAGTTAAGATATATTTTTTATGTGTCTGATGTCCTGATTTTATGCAGGAAGGTTTTCATTACATGCAACTGAAAAACTCCATCTTTTTGAAGGATTGCGAGTTTTCTCCATTATGGAGGCTGCAAAAATAGAGTTGGTAAATTGCACTGTCTGAATTCCTGTCTTAAGAAGCTTGAATGGAGAAATCTGTAAAGTTTCTGAGTATGAATGATAGACATATAAGTCAACTTGAAGCTTTCTTTTTAATTTGTTCATGTATCATGGCTGGTTTTTTTTTTAAATAAAAACTTCTTTCATAAAAAATAGTGGCTTCTCCTAAATACTTTCTTAAAAGATATTACATTCATATTTGATATGCATGTTTAGTCATTCATTGCTTGGCAAAAGCTAATGAATTTGAGTTGAAGATTCTTTTCTTTTTCAGTTGCCTTTTAATCTTAGCAGAGGGTGAGGCAAGGGGTGTTCTAGTTACATTAGCCAAATGATTTGCTTAATTAATCAGCCTTGCAGCATAGATGAAAGGATAAGTGTGGGGAGTTGGCTTGGGAAAGAAGTTGCTTGCTTCTAATAAGTTGCTGGAAAAAAAAGAACAAGTGAGAGATCCAGTTCTGATGAAAATTCAGTACAATAAAATGTGTGTGGACATGTATATGCAAGCATTACATTGTATCTTCTTCCATAAACTAAGTACTATATATTTTAAATATGACTCCAAGATCAGGCTTAGCCAGTACATAAAATATTTGCTTATATTTAAGTGCTGCCTAAAGTGGTGTAATTATATTTCATTCAGAATCAGAAAGAAAGTTGGATGGGTCTTCTTACTGTTCCTTTCCTTCTTTGAATGTTCCATTTGGTATCACTAATTAGATTTTGTGTGTGAGTACTGCTAAGATCTTTCTTCCGTTTTTGTTGTCCATATCCACCACCTTTTAATACCTATATCATTTTTTGCAGAGAAAGATTACAGAGACTACATAATTCTGACAGGATTTGCTTAAATACACATTTCCTCGATTTAGGAATGGTTCAATTATTCTTAAACTCAATAATATAAGTAGTTTGAATTAATACCACAACTTTTCATTGCCTGGCATGAAAATTGATATTATTAAATGGTCTAGCATTAGCTGATTTGTCCATTTATGCTATCTGTGCTGAAATCATATCATTAAAATTTGTTTCCTAACATTTTAGTGACATATATAATATTAGTTCTTAAGCCTAACGTCAGGGGTGTATTATTGGTTTAATCAAGAAGATGATCAGCACTAGCAAACATTTTGTAAATGAGTTAAATTGGATAGAAAATTTTCAATATGAATATACAGATTTGTCAGCAATTCTTGAAAGATATAGCAAAATAATAAATTGGGTTCAGTTATATAAGGACAAACTTGGTATCAGTTTCTAAATTAATACAGTATTAGATTTTCTTTCCTTGGTGTTTCCATGTAACTTTCTGAAGAGCTAATGCTATGGTAATTTCCAATTCTTCTATTCAGTATTAAAACATGTGTCCCTACCTATGTCTTTTGTGTGTTCTTTTTTTATGTCCCTGAGTAGCAAGTTCCTTCAAGAAGATTCAAATATGTACTTGTCTTAGACAAGAGTTCCCAAGTTTTCCTGTTTCACTGGATTTCAGTAGGTAGGTTAAAAAGCAGCCTTGAGGCAAATACACAAAAGCTGTAAGACAGGAATTAGGCCTAACCCTTACAGGTGTTGTCCTTAATGACATTTGGCATCAAAAGCTGCCTGAGCAATATTCAGAGATAGGGAAAGACAAAACCATTTCTTTGCTATTCAGTTATAAATATATGTATTTAACTTCTGATGTATTTAATTATTACTGGTATCTATACAGAGGATAGTGAATAAAATTTCCTTTTCCTCCAATAGCGACAGAAATCATTTTGTTTAGCAAACCTGAACACATTGGCTGAACTGATATACATAGTATATCCAGCCTTGATGTTTAACATTCTGTTCAGGAAAGCAAAATGAAGAAAATCTCTGATGCTTTAATGTGTATAGTCTATCTATATAAATAGATAGATTTAACAATGAATGAAATGAAAGCTTTCAGCCAGTCATATTCTTTAGTGACATTTATTAGTCATAAAAACTCCAATGACTCAATTAGGCTGTCCCTGGGCCCTGTAAATTCCTCAGTTTGGAAAGCTTCCAGATAATGTCATGAAAAATCAATTTCCTTACAAATTTGGCTTAAATGAACTTGGATGCTCTTCTAGGAAATGTAGTAACACTTTTTAATCTAATTATTACTTTGTTGGGTGTAAGACTGGCAGGCTGCCTATCAAACAAAGAGTTCAAAAATATTGGGACTTTATAATAAAAGTTAATTGTCTGTGGAAGGTAACATTTGTAACATTTGTAGTTGAATTGTGGAATTCTTGATACTAATTTAGCTTGGTTGTTTGAGATTTTTCATTTCTCAAGTAGAAAACGTGTGTGAGTTTGTTAAGTATGGCAATTAAAGACTTTATCTAGACTTTACAAATAAAATATTTGGAAGCTCAAAAGCTTTATGCCAATGTCACACAATACATATTTCTAAATAATTTTATAGTTCATCCTTCCATGAAGAGTGTCCATAGTTCTAAGCCATGGCTAAGAATTTGTTTATTAAAAGCAGTAATAGTACATTATCTTAAAATAGAATCTGAAAATTGAAATTAATTTGTTGAAATTCTAAAATTTTGGAGTTGGAATTTCTGGCTTTTCAAGTTTCATATTCTTCAAGATAATCTTACTTTGAGTTTAATAAATAATTTAATTTGATAGAATAACTGCCTGGGTTTAGATTTGGCAGAAACATATATGTATGCTGTTAGATGATGGAATTGATGTTTATTTCACTTCTGTTTATATGCAGTCTTTTAATTTTGCTCTTGTAATACAGTGGTATAAGGTTGCTTTTCTTAGGTGCAAAAGAAGGTGTCTAGTAATTATTATACACACTAGAACAGGAGTGTCAAACTCAAGATCCAGATCCAGCTCATGGGGTTCTTAGATCTGGCCCATGGATCTGACCTGGAAACAGCCCACAGTGCCTCTGCCGATGAAAACAGAGCTAGGGAGGGCCACAGGTGGGAACTCAGGACCCCGTTTTCACTGGCAGAGTGCTCAGGCCACCACAGCAGCCACGGACATGAATGACATCAAGCTGGCCACGCCCCTCTGCTCCCCCCCCCCAAGGTCAAATACAATCCTGATGCGGCCTTCAATGAAATCGAGTTTGTCACCCCTGCACTAGAAAAAGGGATGTTTAAAGGATCTTGTTGGTACTATAATCTTTACAAATACAATATGGCAAAGTGATTTCAGAATACATAGCTAGATTTTTGACAAACCTTGGCCTGTCAGCAGTTTTTATGGGACTACTACTTCATTTAAATATTAGAAATAGGGAACATGAGCAACCCTGGATAAAACCAGACAGATGTCATCCTTCCTGGTAAACTCAGACAGGAAGCATGACCAGATGAACTAATTCTACTTTATTGTAAAGCTATTGTAACAAAATCTTGCAATCTTAAAAGTATAAATTTCCCACAATCACAATCACTATACCTGGTATATTAGGAGGGAATCTTTACTAAGTTTCTCTTTCTGACAAGGTGGATAAAAATTTATTTTAAATAAATAAATAAATAAAGATTCTTTTGATTTAAATTAAATTGGATTTTTTTGATTTTTATCAAATTTATTTTAATAAAATGCTTTTGGAGTAAAAATCTAAAGACAGATTTCTATTTAAGATAACATTAATAATTTAGTTTATTCAACATGAAATGGAGTTTAGTTATGTAGGATGAGGCTGTATATTCTGCAATATTGGGACTGTTGGTAAGTCAACAGCAGGTCAGAGGAGAAGCCGCTGTGGGACAGAGATGACAGTTACTCTTTAAAAATTATGATTTAAATTGAGTTTGATTTAAATCAAGCCTTTTTGCTAGTAATTTAAATCTTGATATAAATTGTGATTTAAATCGATTTGATTTAAATCAAATCCACCCTGCTTTCTGACCATTAACTGCTGGCTCCCTCTCATTTTTTTTTTAATTATTATTATTTATTAAATTTATATACCTCCCCCTCTCCCTTGGGACTCGGGGCAGTTTACAGCAGATAAAAAATACAAAATACAAAATACAAAAGAATAAATTTAAAACCCAATATAAAACCATTAAATAAGCTGAAAATCTAAAAGTTTACAATTTAAAAATCCCATTTAAAATTAATAATAAAACTTTAAAACCCAAAATTAAAATACCCCGGAGGTGTCAG
>JAEANM010007678.1:0-17558 GCA_017656035.1 Myanophis thanlyinensis | reverse complement strand
CCCATAATTACCCGCGTGGCCGCATTCTGGACCAGCTGCAGCCTCTGGATGCTTTTCAAGGGGAGCCCCATGTAGAGAGCATTGGCGTAATCCAGACGGGAGGTTACAAGGGCAGAAGCGATCATACGAAGCACGCCCCAATCCAGGAAGGGCCGCAACTGGGCAGTTCTACGGACCTGATGAAAGGCCCCCCTGGAGACGGCTGCAATATGGTCATCTAACGACAGCCGTACATCCAGGAGGATGCCCAGATTGCGAGCCCCTTCCGTGGGGGATAGAATTCCCCCTCCCCACACAGCCAGCAATAGTTTAAGCTGGCTGTATCTGGGCACGGGAAACGACAGCCACTCGGTCTTGGCTGGGTTGAGCTGAAGCCTGTTACGCCCCATCCAACTCTGCATGGCCTCTAGACAACGGCTCATCACTTTGACGGCTTTGTTGGGGTGGCCTGTTCTAGGAGAAACATGGAATTGGTATAAAACTCTTCCTTTTCAAGACAAATGAGGGCATGATGGAGTAAATTTAAGTAGAATTCTAAAAAGGGAATAAAACAAGTATTAAAAATACTCCCAAGTCCCAGATGATCAACTGAAAGTGAGAAGGTCAACAGAAAAATTAATGACACAGAAGCAGGCATTTAACTATTGAAAATCACTGTGGCAGGTAAGCAACAGAAAAATAAAGTGCACTAGCTCAAATGATACCAAGTCTTGGTTATTATGGCAATTGTGATTTCCTACATGTATGTATATATTACACCTGTGATATATAAGCATTGAGGAATAGATTGAAAAAAATTATAAAGTCCCTCTATCAGTGACAAAATGGAGCAGTATTTGCTGAAGTAGATTCACGATCAGTTACTATGCTTCTTCATTGCTAGCATAGATCACTACAGATACCCAGACCTCCATTGCCTAGCTTACCCTTCCTGTTTTAATCTGTCTTCATACATTATTGCGGGATTTCCCTGGTGGTCTCTCATGAACTGAGCCAATGAATAAGGAACATCACACAGAAGTTTCCTTGGAGTGAGAGCCCAGAGCAGACCCCTGGAGCTCTCTTTTATTTACTCACAAAGAGGGGAAGGTGAGTTAGGGGAGGGAAGAGGGGCAGAGCATTGATAAATGTGGCAGTTTGTCCATGTAAGGTAATGTCCTGAGCTTATGTCCATACAAGGTAATGTCTTGAGAGGTCAGCAGGTTTGTCCATAAGGTAATAACTTGAGTCTTTGACCATACAAGGGAATGTCTTGAGAGGTCTACAGGTGGGATGAATCAGAGGGTGATGGTCATGGCATGATGGCTTTCCACATCCTTGTCTCCTGTGTGTGTGTTCCAGCAAGTCGAGCTTACCTGCACGTACACAAGATGGTTGCCGGATAGTTCATCAAATCCCTACACATTATATGCTAATGGAGCTGCCGATTAAATGCAGAGTAATACAAAATTGCCAGAAATTTATTCAGGAAATACAGGTTTGGATTATTTTAAAATGCCTGTAGATATTTCTCTTCATTATCCACTGAGACTTCCTCAGCTGAGACGTTTAAATAAGCGCAAATGCAAATGAACATAGCTTAAGACAGAAAAGCATTTTAAGAATGTTAAAAATAAACGAAAGAAATTGATATATTGCTTGATATTAATCTAGCCAGATTCTATTAGAAGGGAGGAAGCTGGGCTTAATGATATTCATGTAAAATTTCCATTGCTAAGCAAAGCAGTTTTTAATGGAGCTTTACCCCATTTTATGATCTTTCTGCCACAGTTGTTAAGTAAATCATTGCAGTTGTTATATTAGTAACATGGTTGTTAAGTGAATTTGGCTTGGACATTTGCTTGTCCGAAGGTTACAAAAAGTGATCACATGACCCAGGATACTACAGCTGTCATAAATACATGCCAATTGCCAAGTATCTGAGTTTTGATCACGTGACCATGGGGATGCTACAATGATTCTAAGAGTAAAAAATGTAAGTCACTTTTTCAATGCTGTTATATCTTTGAACAGTCACTAAATGAATAGTTGTAAACTCAACAGTATATAGACAGAATCTCATCTCTTAGGGAGAAATCTTCGACTACTTCCAGATATAAGTAACAGAAAGAGAAAGGCTGACAGATTTAGAAGAATTTATTGTTACAAGAAGAAAATACTCCAGACAATTAAATGCACACTAAAAATTGATTTATTGCTCCTGAGTGCCCCAAGAGATATAGTCAGGCCGAGTGGCAGCATGATATTCATCAATCAGCTCCTGGACAATCTTTCGGGAGTCATCAAGTTCATCAAAATTCTCTCTGAATATGTCTTCTTTTCGGAACTGTTCCAGGAAGGCTTCACGCTTCCTCAGTTTATCATATTGATGGCAGGTACGTTCAAAGAGCTAGATGAAAAGATCAACTGGTCAAAAAAGGCATAGGCAAGGATTTTACAGAGAGGGAGTAGAGTAATCATATAAACATCTAACAATGTCAAGCATCCTTCAGTGGAAACAATAAAATTAAAGTGCTGGATTGCTTTTTCCAGTTCTAAGTATTATAGAGAAAGAGCAAGAAGATTTCTTACTATGGTTGCTGCTATTTTGCTTAGAAGGAAGAAGGAAGATGCAGTTAATAAAATGGTGCCATCCAGCAGAAATTACTACACTCTGCAGGTTGAAAGACCCAGACCCAGGCATACAGTGGGAGATCAACTGGAGTTTTATTTTGAGAAATTAAGATTTATTTTTATTCTGCTGTATTTTGTTGTAAATGCTAGAGTGGCATTTGTATGGCTAATACATTAAGCAGTAAAACACTAATTAGTAAATTTTAAAACATTAAAATAACATACTGGGGAAAAAAACTCAGCTACTTGGTGCTCTCTGACCTTGTTTTTTTTGCAGACATTGCATTACCTAAATTAGGTATCATCAGTGCTAGTAAGGAGCACAGTTTGCTGTCAGTTTATATTCTAGTAGCTTGCTTATCAGTACTGGTGGAGGATGGTCTTATAGGTTCTTGATTGGGGTATTATTTGATTGTTGATCTGATGTTAACTGAGTTCAGATGGTAAAAACAAAACACTTTTTGACTAATCAGTTTCCAAATGCATTAAGGCAGTCCCACCAAACCTTTGGAATAATGTAATTCGTGATAAGAGTAAATACGGTCAGGTTTATATTTTTGGACAGTGACTTTCAATTGGCAAATCGAAAGTTAAAATTGCTACAAAAAAATGCTCTCAACCCCTCCCTCCAATCCGTCAAGAACAAGTTGTACCTCCTCTCCCAAACTGCTATAATTTCTGACTATCAGTTTCTTCAATTTATCAAGATGGTATTTCATTTGTTCACCCCTCCCTATGACGTAGAACAGTGATAACTGAATAATTGAAAATTGGAAGTATATAGCCCACTGTCATCTCCATGTTTATGACACTTCAGTTCAAGGCTTAAAATCGAATCATCCAGCAGACTCAGGAGGCTTAAATGCATAGATGGAACCTGTAATATAATGCAGTCCTAAGCTACAGAAGTTGTTTTCTCTGATTGATTTCCAAGGAAATGATGCAACCATCAATGTACAATGCTCATTAATCACAAAAGAAGAAATTATGATAGATTCTCCAACCATATTAATATTCTCAGTTCCTCGGATGACTATGCAAATTACTTCAATTCAGAAAACAGAAAAATGTGTGCTTCTCCACATTATTCTCCCAACAATTGCCCTCCCCTACGTAAAAAAAACATTGCTGATAATCTGATTCTAACTACATAACTAAGTTTCTTATCTATAGTAATTTGTTCTCAAAGCTATCACCAGAATTTTGCCCTACAGATCAGATATATGTCCCACAAAATATATCTGAGACATAGCTATTGTTATTGTTATGTTTCTTAAACTGTACCAGGATAACACTGTCTCAGCATGTTCCCCCAAACAGTACACTGTACCTATTTAAAACAAGCAGCTGAGATCCATCTCCCAAGCAGGGAAAGTTAAATGTGATCATAATCCTAGTATTTGTGTTCATAACATATTGTGATGACTCCCCCCACGTGTCCCCAGATGTCAGTTTGGAGGAGAAAGAACTAGTCCCAAGCATGTCAGGATGGGAGTTGGTCAATGGCTGTAAGCAGCCATCTGAGAGTGATTTGGCAGGACAGCCCTTAGGCTTCAGGTGGGGAAAGCATGCAGCTATTTAGCACAGCAAACAGATGGAGATGATGCTGGGACCAATGTGTTTATTTCCTAGTTGTGTTTCCTGGTCATTGTGATTCCTGCCTTGACTTTGGATCGTGCCTTTTCTTGCCTTGTGAATCCTCTTGTATAGTGGATTTAATTTAGCAGGAGGGCTTGTCTTGTTTGGGAAACTTTCAAGTGCCTTATAGACTCACTGGCTATTATTGCTCTTTGGACTAGCATTGGTCTGTTTTTGACTGGACTTAATTGGGACAATTCTGGGGTTTTGGTGAAGAGAATTGCTGAGGAATATTAATAAACATAAACCATTGTTAGGTGCGCATCAAATGAGCAGGACAGTACACATATTCAGTCTGGATCACTGAACAGAGCATTTGGAAATAAGATCTGATTGCAAAAGACAAGACATTTTCCAACCAAAACCACTGCTGTATTCTGAAGTCTGATTAGTCCGGTTTGCTCAGTCACATTTCTGCAGAAATATTAAGACATCTAGGATCAAGTCCCGGATGATTGATATTTATCTTTATTCTCTTGGTGTTAAAGAACAATTCCTGTAGATCAAATATGCTTACTGTATTTGCAGGAAGGGAAAACAAAGAAGGAAAAGACTGAGTAAATTCAGTCATCAGAAACACTTTCCCCATCCTACATTACCAAATAGACCCTCTCAACCCACACAAAAAATGAAAGTGTGCTATATCTCCCCCCTTATCATTCACCACAAATTTCATGACTTTAAATATTCTTTCAAGTATTGTCACATTTTTTTGAACCTGTATTTCCTCCTCCTCAAGGAATCAATGTAAACTATTTCTGAATCATGAACTCTATACTTAGAAAATGTATATATTAGCTCAAAGCCATTAGTGAGAAAAAGCAAGAAATCATCTACTAAATTATGATTTAATTTTAAAAAGGGCACAGAACCAACGTTATGTAGTATCTTGGGAAATAATGAATGTCAAAACAGTGGAGGCAATGGTATGACTGCTGTCAGTTATTTAATTGTTCTATTTCAGTCCTGTCCTCTATTGGGCCACTGTAAACAACTCAGTCTCCAGCGCTGGTACATAAATGGGAAGTGACTGGAATGGTAGATTGATGGAAATAAATATAGCAGTGTAGAACATTCAAATCAATCTCCAAGAACTGCTTTGGCTTGTATAGGAGAATGGGTATTCTATCTGTCTGCAGACTTCTCCAATTGTATCTTTCTATGAATGCGGATCTTAGAAAATGACATGGCTGTTTTACAAGAGTATCCTATATTTTAATTCCTGTGATTCCAAAGCACCTTTGGGATATAAAATCTGACTTGCTGCACATTCCCATGCTATTATCTCAGGTACAAGAACACTAAGATCCTAAATAAATAAGTATAGTATTAATGGTCCTATTCAAACTTACCGAGGAAATGTTGGTATGATTAGCCATCATGAGACCACTGACTCTGTGGGCTGATGGTAAGTATGGAGATTTCCTTGAAAGTGCCACTTGGATGCTGGCAGGGCCCCAAGGAATGAAGTTGGCCAGTTTCCTCTCTCGGATCCGCTGTAAACTTTTATGAACCTGATGAGGGGCAAATGGTTTGTAAGTATAACTATATGTATCAAAACAATTATTCAGCTGTAGTGAGGAATAACAATAGTAGAAAAGCTTTTTGAAAAAAGTAACCTTGAAAAAATGTTCATTCAATGTACCATTAATTTGAGAGTGCGATCAAGAATAATACACAGGATTTCTAATCCATCAGCACAGAAGGTCATTGGCTATCCCTGTCTCAAATCAACATTTATACATTATACAGATATGACATCAAAAGTGCAATTATTTGATCATTGCTATTATCAGAAGCAATAGGTCTTATTAATACAACTGAAACAATTGCCAAACGTTTCTCAAGCTATTGACCTGGGTTGGATCCACTTCCCCTTGGATGATGTTAAGGATGGCAATGTAGCAATGGTTTGTCTGCCTATCACGCCCCATGGATACCATCACATTTTTAGGCTGCAGTAACCGACGCATGACATCAAGAACAGTGGTTTTCCTCACACTAGCCACCTATGGGCAAAATAAGACAGAAGTATAGCATTTATACAGTGGAGAACTGAAGATTGTCTTGCACACAAAAGAAAAAAAAAAGATTACAGACAGAATTTGGGAGGATTCTTTGTTTAAAGACAATTTTTGCAGAGACACATAGCCTGGTTTCATGCATTAAAGCTATGAAACAACATTAGTTCCGATCCACAACTTAGGCCAAATGACAGAAGCACACACCATTTATACAATATGACTTTTCTTGAATTTGTAAAATTAGGATTCCTTCTATGAACTATTTGCTTCCTTAAATAGTAAGCAAAAAGAAAAGAGAAATATAAATTAGCTATTTTGACAGAGTATATACTCACATTTAGAGAAGCAGACAAATTGTGTAAGAGCATCCCATCTCCAAAAAGGTGGTGGTGAGAAGAGGAAAAAATGCACAGCAAAAGTCTTGCGCGCGCATACACACACGCACACACACACCAAAACATCATGCAACTGATACCCTTTGAATCATTAGCCTTTGCAATCTGCCCCTTGGCATCTTGTCCCGTTGCTTGTTAAAAAGAATGAAAAATGAAGACAGCTGTTTAGCATTCTGGGAACATTGCTGCATGAATTTGTCTCAGGAGAGCTCATGCATTTATTGCTAGTATTATATCTTCATGAATTTAATCACAACTGCAGGTAGGGCAGTATGGCCGATCCAAACAATATCAGAGTATGGTAGCCTTGCCTGAAAATCTTAACTTGCTGTGTAAAATCAATCACTGTATTTTTCAAATCAAGATTATTTTTATTTATGCCCACCCTGAAACTTGCAATGGAGAAAAATAATAACCCTGAGACATCACTGAGTACGTAAAGTTTGATTTGAATATTTAAGGCACCCACTCTGTTTCTTAAGCCCATAAAAATATTCAAGGAACAGAAAAAAGTACTCCTCAACACATGGATGTTAAACTCAAGATATCACGTTGCCGTCAGGCGACTTTTCACGGCAGTTTTTCGATTCGCAGAGCCGGGGTTGGTGTGGTCCATGCATTATGCATCCAGCCCATAGGCCGCCAGTTTGACACCCCTGCCATAATATATCAGCCCTGTTTGTTTAGGTTATAAGGATATAAATACAATGCTATGGGATATATGTACCTATGTGTTTATAATCTCTAATTCATGGCAATTATTGTATTTTATTCAATAACTGCTGTTAAGCAAAGCATGGTTAGTATGACAGGTGAATCTAGTCTCTGGCCACCCTTTTAACATGGTAATTGTCCAGACATCATTTCTATCCAATCTCATATCTGAATATATCACAGAAAATACAATGTGAAAATCTGTAATGAAACATGAAGATGCTCAGATCTTGATTTAAAGTCAAATCACTTACAGCCTGGTCAGTGGTTAGAGGTGTATATCCTGTGATAAGGAAGTGCAACCTAGGTGTGGGAATAAGGGAGGCAATCAGCCCAATCAAATCATTGTTCATATAACCAGGGTAGCGCAACGTGGTGGTACTGGCAGACATTATAGTAGAAACCTACAAAGGAAAGACAGGAGTTTCAGAACATCCTCCCAAGAAATCAAGGAGACAATTGTAGTTTCTAACATTCTGAAAAATTTGGCCAAAAATCTCCAAAGTTATTAAAAAGCGTGTTCTGGAGTTGTACTTCTCATATTTCAAATGATGAGAATTTTCAAAATGGTAAGTAGATACAAGCATTATATTTGTATTTGCTAGCTCTTCTTACAAACTATTACAGATAATAAGCTGGGACTGTACATAGGAGAACCAGTTAATTATCTGATCACATATAGTATTTCTTAGATCCAGAGGCTTGTATGGACAGCAATACTAAAATAATCTGGAAACTGTCATAAATAGTGTTATCTATAAATGGCGTAAAAATTATCCTCAAAACTGAGAGATAAAAAGAAATTGGGAAAATCGTTCTAGAATAGCATTCTAGAATAAAGCATTCTAGAATAGCTTACTGTTGACAAAAAGTCAGTTTCCCATAATTTTAAGACAAGAACATAGAAAATGAATAAGTCATCTATTCTATATTTCAAAGCTCACCTTTGTTTTAAATGTACAGTATGTACAATCTTCTTCAGAGTGATATTAATGTTCCAGTTTTAAAATACAGAAAACCAAGACCCTGATGCCTAGAGAATTAAATGTTCACTTTTGAATTTCTTCCTGACATCTTCATATCTTTGTTCAGTCTGACTACCTTATGAAAACAGGCTTGTGCATTAATCAGATCCTAACCTTTCATTTTTAGAAGCCTAAGGAAGCCTCCCTAGGTGCTTACCAGCTGGTTGATTTGGGAAAATGTGGGATTTTGGATGTGCAACCTGTCAGTAGCAATGCGATTCAGAGCTGTATTATCTAGAACTACCTGTTAAAAAAAGAAAATTGGTTTAAGCATTATTGGAGACAAAAAGACAAGAGAGGACACAAGAGAGGACAAACAGAACTGTTTATTTGTTTACTGAACAAATAAAACAAAAAAAATTAAAAGAAAATTAAATCACAGATAAACGGAAAAAAGAGAAAATAGATATAAATAAATATTATTTTAAAGAAGAGTAAGGATTTAAATATCTGTGTTGTTTCTCTATCCAGAATAATACTTCTACAGACAAAATAACATAAAAGGGAAAACTTAAATACAGCTATCAAATTAATTCCTAAATTAAGAATTTATCAGCATTCTTTGCCATTGATTTTTCAGTTGAAGAAAATTCTCATACTATCATTGATCAAAGAAAAAAATAAATTTCCTGAAAAGTATCAACTTATACAATTTCTTTTATGGCTACATTGTTTCCTGTATGCTTAAATAATAATCTAATTAAATGCTTAGCAAGAATGTGACTTCCATGTCTTATTGCCAAGAAAACTATGTGAACATTCCATCAGGAGTCAAACTTGATTCACAGAAAAATGTATTTTATCAAAGAGAATTAATAGGAAATAGAACAGGAACTATCAACGACATTTTGGATGGTAAGCCAAGAGATCTCATGGCATGCCAACATTAGCCACAGATGTAAAGAAGTTTATGTAAACAATACTTGCTTAGCAATAAAATCATCCTACTATAATGTACCTATGTTTAGATATACTGTATGCTCCAAGTGCTATGTCTAGATGAAGAGAATGTCCTTTCTTTGTCAGAGGGAGGTACTGGCATTTTCCTATCAATATTTCTTACCACACAATCAGCATTCTGTGTTAACCGTTTGAGTGTCAAGAGAGAGTTATATGGCTGCACCACTACATCACTCATCTCATCCTGGTTAGGGAAGACGGAATATGTCTGTACCAGCTTCTTGGGATACCTGTTTAAAAAATAGTTACCAATTCAGTACTACAATAAAAGAGAATATATGTAACATATTTCTTTGCTGTACTCAGATACTTACTATATCATGGTAATATATATATAAAAATAAGAAGTGCCTAGTTACCATTTTAGAAGATGCAGAGGCAGAAAATCAGATGTTAGTGTATGAATATTGTAAGAAATGTGTTCTTTGGCAGGACAGCTAATATTGCCTCTAGAAGCCAATCCCAAGTTTTTAATTAGTATAAGAGGATTAACATCAAGAAACTACCAATGTTCCATTTCCACTTAATTAGAAAAAAGAATTCAGTACTGAGATGTGCAACTGTAGTAACCTAACTGACCAAACTTAGCCTTACTAAAGCCCAACTTAATGAACAGCATCTCACATCCAGAAACCTCTCATGCAGTGCCTCTGGAGACCATAAGGGACTCCAGGATGACACCTGTCACACTGCAATTCCTGCTCCAGAGTCTTGGCTGATACCACATTCAAAACCCACCTGGGCTCAATTCCAAAGGAGCAATGGTGTGAAATGCAATGTTTGATGCATTTGTTTAGATCACAAATTGGCAAGAGGACTTTGGATGCTTGAATAGCAGTTGTAAAAAGGATGTTTGGTTTCTGAAATATTGCTTGCTCAAGTAAACTTTCATCTTTTCTTTAAAATTCAAATAGCAGTCTTATCTAGTTGCTAAATTAAAGATAGATCTATGAAAAATTAGTGCTTGGAAAATGCTATGCATCTGTTACATTTTTAGGTTTTTCTTTACATGAAATTATAAATTGCACTTTTGCAGAACCATTTTAATTCTTTCTTGTTGGGACCTAGTAGCCTAAAGAGTCCAGTTGGGGTAGATCAAATGTACTTTCTCCCAATTTTGTAAAAGGTTTGTGTTTACAGAATGTATTTAAAACTTTCATTTAAAAATGAAACTTTCATTCATAAAAAAACTCTTGAAAAAAATCAGTATGTCATTAAGGTATACATCACCAAATTATTCATGGATCTGGAAAAAACTACCCTGAAATTCACTATGTCAAAGTTGTTTATTCAAACTTGCCATATCTTGCATCAAATGCAATTAATTATTCATATCCTTCTTTCATTTTGATGAAATGATAGGTGTCTCTAAATTTGTGAAAATGCATGAGCATCATCTCGAAAATATGAAATAAGAGACAATGTGTGGTGATCTTAATGTTCTTATGATTTAAAGCTTGTAGCCATGCACAATTGTAACACAGCCATCTCCCTTAGGAATGAACAATGTGAATGTAGATGCTGGAGATTCAAAACAAAACCTTTCTTCAAATTGTGACAAATTGTAAATTTAAAATTCTTTTAAAGTAGATATAAATGTTGCTTTTTAGCCAGAATTTGGGCTTCTTTCAAGTTGATGGCACAATCACAAGCCCAGTAAGAAAACACAGTTATTTCTTTGTCCTCAAACACAACTTCAAAATCTAAGGGTCTTCAAAATCTAAGTTTGTTTTTTTTTGTTTGGCAATGAAATGGAGTCTGTGAGCTGAGCAGGCAAGTACGAAGCATAAAAGCAGAAAGACTGAAAATCATACTATTTGTACTTTGGAAAGGAAAAAGAAAGTGTTATTTTCTCCCTATGTACATCTGGGTTATTTGCAGCTAATCAATTCCACCACAGGAACAAAGAAGCAATAACAATAAAGTGGTAAGAATTTTACAGGATGTGATTCTTTATTATCAATTATAAAGCTATATGCATTGGAATACACAAAGAGGCTTGGTGCTTGCCTATCAATCATTTCTACCAGCTTTTGTTTTTCCAGTGTCAGTGTAAATAAATTGATTTTTTGCACTGTAGCCTCACTTGTGAAATTGGCTTTTGTTTTTTTTGAAATTTGTTTTTTTCAGATCCTCAGAGTTCATTGCCCTGAGGTGCCATGTTGAACTTCCAGTGACCAGTAAGAGCAATAACACCAAATTTAACACACCTTCCCCCCTTCACACCTGAGACCTTGTACCACTAATGAGTCACATGATACCAGGGAGGGGAAATGGCTACTTGGGCCCCATTTGGACATTATCACTTAGGTGTGTACTCACTTTTGTTGCCAGCAGTTTAGATATTAATGGCTGTGTGTTGAGTTATTTTGAGGGGACAGCACATTTACACTATTATACAAGCTGTATACTCACTACTTTACATTGTAGCCAAGTGTCATTTCTTCAGTGTTGTCACATGAAAAGTTATACTTAAATATTTATAAAATGTGAGGGGGTGTACTCACTTCTGTGATATACTGTACTTGCCTACTGTCACCAGTTTGAGTTCTCCTTAACTATCAGAATGGCCCTTTGCTAAGCTCTTGGGAGAAGTCTTATTTCTCTGGAGTAAGACAGGCAATTTGCTTGTTAAACAGCCCACAGGTCAGTAAGTGCAGCATTTCACAGCTGATTCAGAGGCATGAACTTTAATGGTGCAAGTTCTAGGTAGACATCCAAAAGAACCACAGTAGAAACCTGAACCATGGTATCCTCTGTTTTTCTTCTTGGAAAATGATCTCTTCACTGTTCTTGTTACATGGCTTTTTCAATGCTGAATTCTGATGAGGCCACAGGGGGAGAGGGTAATGGCAGGGGATAGCTGTAAAAAGGTTGCCATTTCTTCCATGCTTCAATTTTTCCAAATTATTTAGGAAGAATTCCTCACCAATTTGTATCTTAGCTTGTCAGCAAGTCATTCTCAAAATAGGTTCAATCAGAGTCAAATTATTCTACCCACATCTCTGGCAAATAATTGAAAATCTGATATGTATGGACAAATTCTTTAGTGACCTAGACTGTGGATCTCTCTATTTGTACTTGCTGTTCTTGCAAAATCATCAGATGCCTCTCTAAACCTCTGAATTAAATGCTGGTAATTGTCCTGCACTAGATCACTGTGTTCAGTAATGAATACAAATATTTGGCTGCCCCTTCAGCAAGTTCAGAATAATCATCTCAGTGTGATCTGTAGGAAATTTTGCCAGCCATCTCACCATAAACTATTCAAATTGAATAGTATAAGTCAGAATCAATTCTGAGGTCTTTCAAACTTCTTTGGCAAGCTCCCCTGAGTATAGTAATATCAATTAGTCTGTCAACTACAATGCTGTGTTAGTTGCACCATAGCATTTTGCTGGTTAGTTATTTATAAAATTTAACTCGACTGGGTTTTTTCTTCCATTCAATCACATCCAAATCTTAAAGACTGCTAGTACAAATCTTGAAGTTTTCTTGGCAACATTTTTCAGAAGTGGTTTGTCATTGACTCCTTCCTAGGGCTGAGAAAAAATGACTGGCACGAGATCACCCAGCTGCCTTTGTACCTAAGGCAAAACTAGAACTCAGTCTCCCACTATCTACTAAGCCAACCTAAAATGGCCAAGTGCAAATAAAATGTTGTTTTTAAGTTTAGAATATACCTGGCAATCAATCCTGTGATAGCTAGATAGAATTACGACAATATACTTAATATAGAACTTAGTGGAGAGATATAATGCAAAGTAAGCTTTGCTTTTAAAATTCTCTGCTTCATTATTAGTTTTTGGATGAAAAGTGCATTAATTAATTTTTTTGCTAAAATGTCACATGGAACAGTTTTGAGAGTTTTATATGGGTAATAACTAGCAATTGCTCTTACTACAAAAATGTATTATACCAAAAACATATTTTTAAAATATGTTTTTGGTATAATACATTTTTGTAATAAGAACAATTACTACAAAATGTCTACAAGAATGTAGACATTCTTAAAGTCTATTGAAATATTGCTAAGAACATTTTAAAAATGTTCAAACAGTGTCTATATTTTGCCCATTTAATTAAGATCTTAGCAAGTACAATATCCCCACTAATGTGGAAAATCAACTGTAATTTTAACTACAGATTACATCACAGGAACAATGAAAATATTACAAATGATCCATTCAGGAATATCTCATAATGACACTAAAGGGATAATTTCTCCATTGAGAATTATAACTTCTGCCAGTTCTTCCCTCTTTGATAAAAAAGATAATTACCCATCTCTGCATGCCTACCTACGATTTGTCAGTCTCTCAATAAAAGAGTTGCTATTCACAATCAACAAGAATTTTGTTCCCCCTACATTCAATCCAATGTAAGACTGCCTCCAAATGATCCAGCACTCTTAGAAAATGCAAGGAAGTGAATAGTACAAATAGTAACTACAAGCAGTGCTTAGCGATAAGAATCAAAACATTCTGTGGATCTCTGGGAAGAACAAAAATATTGCTCCTCTGAAATCACCTCATAATGAGACTGGCTATATTTAAAGGAAATGTGGTGTGTTATTAATCAGCCTAACTTAATTTTCATCGTGTCTGGTTTACCCTTCTTCACAATTTCTGAAAGTTCTGTAGAGTTATAATTATTAAAACACTATGTTAGCCAACAAAAATAAATGTGATTTTCTTTAGCCAACACTGAAGAACATTTCTTGCCTGAGGGATCAAAACTGATTATTTTAATCTTTTTCTTGTTTCAAGTTACAACCATACAAGCCACAAGGCTTGTCCAAGCTAGTGATTGGGTGGGGCAGACCTTATTGAGTCAGCTATGTATCTTCCAATTCTGCCAGTTTAGCAGATTTCCCCAAAGTAACTTAACTACTTTATAATTTTCCTACTTAAAAGGAATACAGTTATGAGCACAAACACATTTGTGGCTATCACTCACCTGTCATTTAATCTCTCCAGAAGGTAAGAGCCCAAACCAGAGCCAGTCCCACCAGCAATGGAATGACACAGCACAAAGCCCTGAAAGAAACAAAGTAAGAAATAGATACATACTCTTATGGAAGAAATATCAGTGTACATAAATGTATCAAGAAGAGAGACAAATGGATACTAAAGCTATATAACCACAATGTGCATAAGGCAATTTTCTTTCTGAGCACTAATATCTTCAAAGTTAGCTATTCTTCTTTTCTGCAGCCAAATATCCATGCTCCTCAGCACTAGTCTGGGACAATTAACCATAGGCATATGGCTGCCTCCACTTCACTCCACCTCCCACATTCATGGGCATTTATTGTCAACTAGTCCTCTGCCAGCACTTCTCCCCTGCCAACACACCCTCCTTCCAGGCAATTTGCCAAAGGATACTTGTCCCCAGCCAATCAGCAGTGTAGGACAAGTAACCATGCATCTCTGTTCTGCCTTCCGATTGGACGCAGTCCCTTTTCAGCTCGCATTTTTTAAATGGAAACTGGAACGGTTGAAGGTGCGGCGGGGAGGGGGGAAGGAGAGAGAAACATGTGGTTTCCCTAGCAAGAAGCAGAGCAATACAACTATGAATTCCCATATGACTGTTATAAAACTAAGCGTTTCTCTCTTTAATAAAACTTGCTTATCCCAAAACTATTAGGACTCTGAACACATTGTTGCTCTGATGTGATTGTGGGAGGAATACGAGGAGAAAGGATATGCCCAATATTGGTATCTATGCCTGGTTTTGAAATTCTGGTGGATTAAGGCATATCCTTGCTCTTTTCCTCAGTGATCACATCAGACAGTGATGTTTTTTATAGAGTCTAATAATTTAGAGATTTTAATCACTGCCCTGATCAAACCCAATCTCATTAATTCCAACGAGGAGACAGAGAGAGAGTGAATAGAGAATTTATAGTCTGGACACTTGAAAAGAAGTAAATTATAATTCTGTTTAAAGATGTGGCAAACCCTTTAAACAGCTTTTATTATAGAGAAAAGCACTTAGTTTTATAACATAGTTAGAGCTTAATCTTATATGAGGAACTGCTAGTTCTCATTTTTTTAAAAAAGAGATGACTTTGTTTGAGAAGGAGGAAAATATGGGGGCAGGAGGGAAGAGAAAGAAGGCAAAAGAGGAAGAAATACCAGAAATCAACCAGAAACATTGCCTTAAAAAAATCAAAGAAAATGTATTGACTAGGAGAATAATTGTATGAGGGGGTCAGGATTAGTGGCTTATGCTTCTATTACAAAAAAACATCTTTCTTTTAAAGAGGCTAATGGGTTCCTTTTTCAGTTTGCAATATTTGTTACAAAAATCTTTCTGAACTGTTTCATATGCATAATGTCATTTCATCCAATTCTATCTGTGTGGGATCGCTCTTCTTTCTCTGAGAGAATGACTTCCTTTAATGTTTTCATTTTATTTTCACTGTCTACAATTATAGAGAATGTGCTCGGTGGAAGATGTTTTTGGGGCGTGGTTGATAGTTCTCTTTCCGAGAGGGGGCCCTTCACATTCATCATGTCTCTTCCTTGGAGTCTTTGTGCAAACTTTTTTGACATATTCTTCAGAATGTAGGAAGCTGATCCTGAAACTGAAAATTGAAAACAAATTCTTAATTTCTGGATGTGCTTAGTCAATCTCTTCCTTTCAGAAGCACCATTAATCTCCATCCAGTAGCCCATTGTCTTGCCATGAATCTGCAGAGTGGGGACACAAGGTTATTTGTCCTGTACTATGGATTGGCTGGGGACAAGAATTTTTTGACAAATCACCCAGGAGGAGAGTGTGTTGGAAGAAGACCAGCAGGTCATTGGTAGAGGGAGAAGTGGTGGCAGAGGGCCAGCTGACAATAAATGCCTGCAATGGGTTAGCTGCAGTGGAGAGCAGTGGTGAAGTGGACTCAATCATGTGCCCATGGATTAACTGTTCTAGAACAAACATTGCCCAAAATATAAAGGATTACATAAATTTGCGCTGTAAGTTCACCAGAAAAAACAATACATTCAAAAATCTATTTTAATAGCAGAACATAAAAGTGAAAAATGTCCAAAGTAAAAATCATAAACGACATCTTGTAATCTACTAGTTAAATATAAAATCAGATGGTTAACACAGGCATTTGAAGTTTAGTGTAATATTTGGACTAACCTGTTGACTTGTTTTTTTACATTTTATTTATATATATTATGATTAGAGGTTAGGTAGATTCCGTTATCAGATAGAAATCTTATTTGAAACATTTGTTTATATATTTTTCTTGTTAAATAAAGATGAAGTTTTATATTTATAGACCCATTATGTAAGGGGAGGATAATTTATTGTTTTGTTTTTTAATTTCTTTTCAGCATCCAACCAGGGTGGTTTTTTTCTGTATGTTTAATCTTAGACTTATTTGATGTTTGAGTTATTTTCCTCTCATCTATATATATATATATATCTCGTGTTGTACTTAACAGTTTTTTTAACACTAATAAATAATGATATATAGGAGTCCTCAACTTATGACAATTGAGGCCAAAATTTCTCTTGCTAAGTGAGACATTTGTTAAGTGAGTTTTGTTCCATTTTATGACCTTTCTTACCACAGTTATTAAGTGAACCATTGCAATTGTTAAGTTAGTAACATGGTTAAGTGAATCTGGTTTCCCCATTGACTTTGCCAGAAGATGGCAAAAGATGATCACATGACCTCGGGATAATGCAACTGTCATAAATATAAGCCAATTGCCAAGATTTTGAATTTTGATAACATGATCATAGGGATGCTGCAAAGGTCGTATGTGTGAAAAACGGTCATAAGTCACTTTTTTCAGTGCTGTTGTAACTTTGAATGATCACTGAATGAACTATTGTAAATTGAAGATTACCTGTAGTGTTGTAAAGTGTTGTAAATTGAGGATTACCTTTTATTTCAGTTGTAATACAGTTGTATTTTAAAAATGAGTGATTTGCAATCATTACCAGCTATGTTTTAAAAAGGGCAGACTGTTGATTACACTAAGCCATTATAAGCTAAGAAAGATCATTAGCAGACTTTTCACTAGGCATATATATATGTGCAGGTCTAGGTGTGTTCAGGTCTTTCCCGTGTAAGATTAAGAGTATCTTTGCGACGTTTCAGCAAGATCCCACTCACCATCCTCAGGCTGGTGCTTTCTGCTTTGTGCCACTGCTCGCACTGGCACGAA
>JAEANM010007677.1:0-17559 GCA_017656035.1 Myanophis thanlyinensis | reverse complement strand
CTATTCTATTCTATTCTATTCTATTCTAGTCTATTCTATTCTACCCTTTATGTGCAAAGTTTTGAAGCTTTTATGTAAATCTGAATAAGACTCTTGGTTTTTGGTACTTGTTCTGTTTTTGGTCTAGGTTTTCCCCCTCCTAGGAACTCATATAACCAGTTATTCTGATGAGCAACAGCCAAACATTTTTAGATCGTGAATACAAGAAGATTAATATTCCAGATGTCTTTTTGACATTCCTGACATAAAAGAATCTTGGCCTCAAACAGCAATTTGCTTGACTCTTGTGCTAGCAATCAATTTATTCTATTTTATGGGTTCAGTGGGATATTTTTACCCAGTTTTCTTTTGCTTGATTCTTACCTTCTGTTTGTTTTTTTTTCTGTTTTTCTGCCAATAATATTACCGGTATTTAGGTGTAGTATGAGAAAGAAATCAGCACATTGTAGCTGGGCATCTTCAATATCCTTGGTGTTGCCTGTAAATATTGTCATCAAATTAAACATTATCATCATTTTAGCCATTGTCTATCCATTGCAGCATGGTCTCTTTCACATGTTTCCAACCAATACGGTCCTGAGTTTTCTTTGCCAATTGGTCCCACAATATTTGTTAATGTCGTCGATCCATAAATTAAATATAAATTTAATTAATTATTTTTTTAAAGTGCCTAGAGCAGTGGTGGCGAACCTTTTACTTACCGAGTGCCAAAAAGTATGTGCTTTGTGCATGCCATCTGCACTTGTGTGTGGGTCTTCCACATGCACTGCATGTGCAAATGCACCACCTGCGCATGAATGCTGCTTTTGCACATGCAATGCACGTGTGCGGCATGCAGGCCTCACACACACATGAGCAGTCATGTGTGCATATGCAGGAGACTTCCAAAGACCAGGTGGATTTCCTGCTGCAACCATGTGCATGCACAGCGAAAGCCTGAAGACTAGCTGGGTCTCTGCAATTACAAATGTGTGCATATGCAATCGCATATGCATGCTCAGCTGGAGGTAAGTTGGCCAACAGCTTGTGTGCCCAGCAAGATGGCTCTGCATGCCACATGTAGCACCCATGCCATAGGTTGGCTATCACGGGCTTAGAGTCAACTGAACGTGAGTAGGCAACCATATAAATTCTCCAAATAAATAAATAAATATGTTCATGCTAAAAATGTCCAACTTTTCATTAGTTTTCCAAGTTTTGTAAGATTTGTAAAATTTATTGCATGTTCTGGTGTTCTTATACAAGAATTTTTGGGTGATACTGTTCACATTTCTCATTAATAACAATATTGCAAATCAGTCATTTTTAAATAATTGTTTTCTAAGCCTTTGTATAATAGAAATAAGGAAAAGTTTTGAGCGTCTAATAAAATATCTCCCTGTTCCATAAATACAGACTAAAATTTTACATCATAATTGCTACATTACTTTGCTGTTGGCCACTTTTTAGGTAAAATTAGTATAATTAATCACACTATAACAGCAGTCAGGTGGTGGTGGGCAATTTGTACTCCTGTTTCATTAGAAATATTTTATATTCTATTCTAATCTAGGATATTAATGTGATCAATTTGTAAATATCTTGCAGGCTCAAGCCTATTTGAAGATTGCTGCTGAAATAGTGAAAAGATTGTCACTTTTTCCAGTTTGACATCATCGTTTTGAAGAGCTGCACCTTGAATTTTATGATTGAGATGTGACTTAAAATTAGCAAAATGAATAACAAATATTTTATGACTGTGTATTATGGAAAGCTTTTCAGTTACATATTTTAATATTCATATTTAGCTTCTTTAATTCCAGTAAGTTAAAGATAATGTTCCAGCAAAGAATCTTTTGCTACTTTAAACACTGATAAACTCATTAGGACATAAGATTTCATGGATTACAATTTATTTAATGAGATGCATTTAAGATAGTATTGAGAAAGTAATACTGTATCAGATGCACTGAGTATAGTCCAGAGGAAGAATTTTACATGTAAGGGAGATGGACAGTTCAAAAATGTGATACATAAATAAACAAATTACATATACCGTCAGCTAAGATGGGTCTAAAAAAATCATGATGGCTGTGAATCTGAACATTTTAGAGCATTCATTTAGTACTTTCTAACATAAGATCCATTAAAAACCAAACTATTTTTGGAGCTCAATATCATCCATTTAACTGTCAATCATTTGTGAAACATGAATGTTTTTTTAGAGGGCAGTATCCCAAACGTTTTTATATTTATTACAGAGATTGAGAAATATCAAAAGGATCAACACATGCAGGGAACAATTTGTTCTGTCAAATGTTTGAGTATAAAGTACAGATAGATACAAAATACATCTACTGCTTTGGATCCAAACTATGGCTAAATTAATTTTTCCATCCATGAAAGGTATTAGATGCAGGAGTGAATTTACATTGGCAGGATTAAGAGGGCAACTGATCTTTGTCAATTTCTTTTTTTTAATGGAATAACTCTGTTGGGAGCACTCCAAAGCCTGTACCAGCAAGTTGTGAGACTTTCTGAAAGTGATGTTGGAACTTCATAGCAAGGGTAGAGTCAGCCAAGATCATCTTGCTTTTCCTTCCTGCTGGTAAAGAGTTGGGGAACTTTTGATCTTTCAGGTATTGCAGAAATTGCAACTGGGCTGTCACACATTGCCCATTTCTTATAATTACAACTACTGGGATTTTCAGTTCAACAACACTTTGAGATCTTACCTGGGCTAGCATAAGAGTTCTGTTCATGGAATGGTTCCAGTTGATCCGATCTATATAAGATTTTCTAACTTTTCCCACTGATTTAATCAAGTATTCTATGAAAATTTTGTGCCAGCCCCTATCTTTCATTTGAACCTGTCTTATAAAGTTATGGTGAGGATAAAATGAAGAGGGAATCCCCATAATTTAATCTTTCATATGAATGCTTAAATATATGTGTAGTAAATTTAAAATAAATAATGGATTAAAATGGAAATTGATATGGTAGACAACATAGGAAAAATTTGTTCTACCACGAAGAGTTATTGTGAAATTGCCAGAAATTAATTATTTAGAGATTTAAAGAACTGTTTTAACTTATCCTGTGCCAGTTGATGCTCAATAAATCCTGTAATTGTCTTAGCAAATGGTTCATTTTTTTATATCAAACATGAATAACAAGTTCTTCATTAAAGCAGAACCATCAGGTTATTGATCAGAGAAGAAAAGGGTGATAAAAATTAAGCACAGATCACAGAACATATGATTATAGTTTCACAAGAGAATAATAGCCCCTAATACATAAACAGTATATTTAATTGCCTATTTTAATCCAGCTCATAGATATATATACTATATATTTCAGTATGTGCAGATTTATAAATATGTACATATATGTGTATACAAAAGTTTTACTGACTGTGATAAACCATGTTTGTTCAGGTTACCAAATCAAATCAAATTTTATTCATCACATACATACATGGTACAAAATGCAGTGAAATGCATATACGACCATAGATAGAGCAAGAGGATAGATAGACCATAGACCATAGAGCAAGAGGATAGTATATCCTATATATAATAGACCATAGACCATAGAGCAAGAGGATAGACCATAGAGCAAGAGGATAGTCTAGACAGAATAAGTTAATTTAATAAGTTAGGAATGAGGTAGGGGGATTCTGTTTAGTCCTGGGTTATTATGGTTTGTGATTTAGGGTCCGTATTGCCTGTGGGAAGAAGCTTCTCCTTAGTCTTTCTGTGTTGGTTTTCAGGGAGTGGAAGCGCTTTCCTGACCGCATCATAGTGAACAGTCCGTTGTTGGGATGGCTGGGGTCCTTCACTATTTTCCTGGCTGTAGTCTCGCATCATTTGTTGTAGATGTGGTGCAGTTTAGGGAGCTTGGTGCAGATGATGCACTCTACTATGTGCACCACCCTCTGTAGAGCTCGCCTGTCCTGCATGGTGCTGTTTCCAAACCAGGTGCCTGTCCTTCATGGTGCTGTTTCCCGTCAGGATGCTTTCTACTATGCAGGAGTAGAAGTTCCTGAGCACTTTGGGGGGCAGTCTGAAGTCTCAGTCATCTGAGATGGTATAGACATTGCCGGGCCTTTCTCACCACGATGTTGATGTGTCAGGTCCATGTCAAGTTCTGCGAGATGTAGACACCGAGATATCTGAAGCAGTCCACTCTCTCCACTGGGCTCTTGATGACGGGAGTGTGGTATGTCCTTTTCTGTTTTGTGCTAAAGTCTACTATCACCTCCTTTGTCTTGTTGACATTGAGAAGGAGGTTGTTTTTCTAGGTAGACTGTCTCATTGTCAGAGATCAGGCCTACCACAACAGTGTCATCAGCAAACTTGATGATGGTGGTGGAATCTAGTGGCTGTGCAGACATACATGTATAGGGAGTATAGCAGGGGGCTCAGAATGCAGTCCTGGGGGCTCTGGTGTTGAGGGTGAGTGAGGTTGAGACATGCCCCCCCCCCATCCTTACAACCTCTGGTCTCCTGGTTAAAAAGTTGGAGATCCACCAACATAGGGGTGGGCTGAGGCCAGGTTCTTCAGCTTGCTGGTGAGTGTAGAGGGGATTATGGTGTTGAACACAGAGCTGTAGTCAACAAAGAGCATTTTAACGTAGTTCTCTTTTCTAGTGTCCAGGTGAAAGTGATGTGTGGAGGACATATATGAACTAACAGGAACACAAACCAAAATGCACAAGTTCATTGTTAAATTCATAGCACTAGTATAGTTTACAGAAGTTGGTTGATATTTCCTTTTTATTGCTAATTGTTTGAGAGCTGGCTTACTCTGTACTTTAAAATTTTTGTTTTATTGGACGGGTTATAAATTAAATAAATAAAGTAAAAAGATACACAAATATATTTAACTCAGCAAGATTGTATGAATTTCAGAATTCAAGTTGAACTTCTACGATTTTATTCTCTAACAAACTTCTGTTGTTCTTTGGTGTTATGCTTTATGAATTCAAATGATTAGAGCAGGAGTATAGTTAATGTGAAGAAGTGGATAAATTTTCCTGGGTCTTGGTTTTTGTTTTTTTTGTTTTGTTTTTTTGCTCAACCCAACACAGTGTAGAAGACTAAGAGACTTTCATGACAGCCAACCTAAGATTAGATTGTAGATTAAAGAACATGCCATTAAATTCAGGTCCCTCTTTTTTCTAGCTTCCACCTGTGTGACATCAGTTTTGATGGGATCTCAGTGGTGACTGAAGAAATAGCATATTTTGGAATCTGATTTTTGATTTTGTACTCTGGGCAGAGAATTCTCCAGCACAAATTCCACTACCTGTACTTCAGATCAGTGCTTGTGTATATTTGGAGTTAATTAACAGTCTTCTAAAATGGTTCTTCTAACATCACAATAGAATCATATCCTGACAGATATGCCATTATCAGTTGTATAGTCAAGTGCTATGGGGGAATAAATTAATATTAAGTATAAAAGGGCTTCTTTCAGATTCTGTCAAAATTCACTTCTCTTTGTGTGTGTGTGTGTGTGTGTGTTTTATATAGCAGACTCACTACTAAACTTTGGTTTTAGGTAGCTACTTGGAAGAATGCCAAATCCTACAGTAGGACAATGGATCATCTAATAAAACTGTTCAGAAGGAGGTTTAGAACAGACTAAGCTAAGTATTGCTTAGCCATGCGTAACTAACCCATGGCACTCATTATCAAAAGATAGGACAACTATAGAAGGAGATTGGATAAATTCAGTTTTTCAAAAGCTGTTAGTTTTTATACTTAATATTCTTTTTGTACAGTATAAGGAGTTTATACTTCTAAATACTAATTACAGGGGAACAAACATTTATACTTCTAAATACTAGTTACCGGAGAGGGACATGTGTCCTTGAAGCCATCAAATAGTTCAACTCAAAAGACATTTTATTTTGAACTCTGATTATTAGGTGATTGATTGTCTCTATTCTGCTTTTTCTTCTTTCTTGCTCTGAATGTATTGTAGGGGCTTACCTACTAATCTCCACAACTCTGAGAGATGAGTAGGGTGAGAGGGCTTGTTAAAAATCCTTATGTCAGTTAATTCTTAATTTATGTCATTAGCAACAAAAATGACATTGCATATTTTCATAATTCATTTAAATGAGGCCATTGTAGTAATACTTCTTTGTAAAGGAGAAAGATATAATTTTATGGATAGTAGTCCATACAATCCAGATAAAGTCCGCACAAAAAATGTTCATTTGAATTCTGAAAACCTTTTTCTGTGTTTAGCAATCTTACTGCAGTTCAGGCAATGATAAATCTCTGCAAAAAATGTGTGCCTTTTAATATAATCTCAATATGTCAATGTTTCTGAAGATTAGTTGGCTATTGTCCTATGGAAGGCAGAGGCTCTCCTACTTTCTATTTTTAATCCTAACCTCGGTAGATTTTTGCATTTATTCCATTCAAGCAATTGCAAGATTCAGGCTGATTTCCTATTTGTTAATTGCTTGTTTGTTTCTAGGTTATCTTCTCTTAACAGTATGTTTTACATATTCTAACATAATTGCACTGGAAGGATGGATTATTTTTATTCATTCATATGGACTTGTTCACTGTAGTAAATCTACAACAGTATAAATGAATAAAGCAATGAACATCATATTGTACTATGTATGCATTTAAAATAAGGTTTGCACATTTTTTTAAAGAGGAAAACAAATTTTTTATTATCTTTGTAACTGAATAGTTTTGATCAGTAATGTGATGGCATACAGGTTAAATAAGCTAGCTGTTCATAATGTGTATATGAAATTTCTTAGGATTGTGCAAAACAAGTCTCTTCTGATTCATATCATGTCTCCCAAGTTGGATAGATTCAAAATTGAATCTGATTTCAAAAGGCAATTTGTTCTGGAGAAAAACCAGCATTTCTGAACATGTGCAAAAAGTCATTAAATTGTCAAACTGTTTCAGAGACAACCAATCAATTTGACACTATTAAATTCATATTTATTTAATGTTCATTTGTTAGATTGAGGACTCATGTGAATTGAATGTCTGAACTGAATTCCAACAAATTGTTTATAAAAGAAAGATGTCAAACTTTTCGTTCACTGATGTCCATGATGTATTTGTCATATTATTTTGAAATGTTAGGTATAATTTGTGAGGCAATTTTTGAAAGCCCTGTTTAAAGCCTTCTGCTCTAGTAGCATCTTTAACTGTTTTGGGATAGCACATCCCAGAATTCCTCCCTTTTGGTCATGCTGATTGACAATTGTAGAAGGTGAAGGACCCTAGTTGGAGACAACTTTTGAAGGAAGCAGGTAGGGAAACTGCAACAGATTCTCATGAGTCAATCTATTAGCGCATGCAGTTTTATGTAAATGTAAAGGTTAGAGCCATAGACGAAATGTAACTTATTGCCAAGGTTGTTCAATTAGAGGTAATCCACAACTTACAACAGTTGATTTAGTGACCTTTCAAAATTACAATGGCACTGAAAGTGATTTGTGGCCATTTTTCACACTTACAACCATTGCAGCATCCCCATGGTCACATGATCAAAATTTGGATGCTTGGCAATTGACTCCTATTTAGGACAGCTGCAGTGTCCCAGGGTCATGTGATCCTCTTTTGTGACCTTTTGACAGAGTCAATGGGGAATCCAGATTCACTTAACAACTATGTTACTAACTTAACAATTGCAGTGATTGACTTAACAACTGTGGCAATAAAGGTCATAAAATGAGGGCAAAGCTCACTTAACAAAAATCTCACTTAGCAACAGAAATTTGGGGCCGAATTGTCAAAAGTTGAGGACTACCTGTATAACAGGATTTTCTTCAGCAGGGTTCCACCACCATTGTGTAGACAAAGCAGCTTGAGGTGAAGGACTAACTAGTCGTACAAATAATTGAATGGAAAATGATACTCCTTTCAAATTAGCTCTCATAGCTGCTGTTCCTTTATTTTTAAAAATAGTTTTTGTGTTTTGTGTCCTTTAAATGTTCTTCAGTTTGGCCTCACCATAAATACGCACTTAATTTGGGGGTGTAGGAACGTATACATTTCCAACTGCTCTCAGTAATGGGATGATGTCTTAAATCAAGGTATTGTGATGGTACAAAAATAGTTACGTAAAAGTATAAACCATGCTGTGCAATTAAACTTTTCCTACAAAGTACAAAGAGTAGCCATGAGATAATTGTGTACATCACATAATTGCCCTTTTTGTGTAATTAAATGTGTATTTCTCATGCTGATTTCCCTAAGAGCTTTATTTTTAGCATTATTCTAAATAAAACCACCGATTAGGGAGCCAAGTGTAGTCTTATAAATGCACACAATTTAAGAGTAGCACTGAGGTTTTTAAATGCTTTTTCTGAAATATTGATAAATGCATTGCCACAATTTTGGTTACACTTAGCAATCGAAACTATGCCTTAATAGATTAATATTGTGTTTTAGAGCACCGTACAATAGAGAGCAGTTTGTCACCAAATTATATCCAAACAATTGGGAGAGTTGGCAGTTATGTTGCCTATACTGAATATTTTTTATAGTTGTATTATTAATTTATAAGCCTGATTTTGAATTTTAGGAATTTTTGAGAAAATTCTATTATTCTGATGTAGTGTTTCAATAAAGTTATCCCATGTAACTTGTACCAACTATATTATGCAGATATACTATCTATTAATACTGTATTAGTGTGTAAGCATAAGAGATGTACATAAATAACTTAGCTTTCTCTACATAAAAAATGTATGCAATTTAAAAAAAATACACTCTTGGGCTTCATTGCTCTTAACTGCAGCTGTAAATAGATAAATGCTTTGGATCAGTGGGTTTTTTTTTTTAAATCAATGGGTGAACATTAGTCATTAAATTGGGGTTTAATACTTATGCTTACTCTGCAGCTGTTCCACCCGACTTTTCCTGTCATACCTTCTTAACTGTTTGTCTGTATTTTATAGTAATATTTAGAATGGCTACAACAGAGCAGCTGTATGTAGAATAGTGACTGCTGCTCTTCTACTGTTTTTATGGACTCTAGTTTCAGATCTGGAATGATAAATTTACAAATTATTTTTAAGCAGCTGTAAAGCTGAGTTGCAGAAACATTTACAGAGAAGTAACAGAAAAGTTGTCATGTTATAAAACCAAGAAAGGCTTAATTCTGTGTCTTCCCCAGCGCTACCATCTGTGGCTCTTGACACCCTTCCTGGTGCTGTAACAAAGCAAATTTGTGGTGCTCCCTAAAGGGTTCCAATACTGCCAATCATCCTCAAAATGAATGCATGGGATAAATGGAGCTGATGTAAGATTGTTTCCCACATTCCTAAGTTTTTAAAAGATTAAGTGAGTCATGGTTCTATTCCGGAGCAACTATCTTGATCCTGAGTTTCAGTCATTGCTCATTTTAAGCCACTTCTCAAATAGTACATCTTAGTTTTGAACATAATATAAACCACCACCACCCCTTATTGGTATTTCAGTTACTCTGTTTAAATATTGTGTGACTGTATTGCAGAAATGAGCTGTCAGAAATAGGGAAAATGACAAAAGCACTGAGTGAAACCCCTGTACAATATGTTCTGCTTGGGATGCAATCATTCTGAAAGTAGAACTGGGGTGGGAATAATTGAAGCCTTCAACTTCCTTTTCTTAACAGTTTTGAATACAAGAAATTCTTAAAAGAACTGAAAAATAGATGCTTGCAGTAAAAGGAAAGGATAGGCAAGCTGTCTAAAGGTGGTAAAAAGGAAGTGCATGAAATGCATATGAAATGCATATGAATCTTTTCCTGTGAAATGATGAGATGGTCTCAGTGCTGTTTCACATTTTTTTTACCAGTCACTGTCATTGGCATCACATGTTCAGCATCTGGCCATCATGAAGGACCAATAGCATGTGGCGCATGAATAGTGATATTGAAAAGATGAGCTCATAACATAAGCAGTGAACGTGCATAAGTAGAATGATTCTGTTTCTTTTGAAAACTTTTCTGGGTGGAAAGTGACTGCTTGACTGCATTTTGGTGAGAAAATAAAGTTTTGAATGAATCCCTTTACTAACACTTGCTTTTCCAATCCATGGTGGATGTATTGCAAATGGATATGTGAAATGGGAAACAGGTTATATTCTAGGTCAGTGTGAAATTTTTTAAAAGACTCCCTATATTTTTGCCTCCGGTTAATTAGCATCATGTTATTAGACATTGTTTTAGTTCTAAAACAGACATTACCGTGACTGGCTTTGATGATGGCGTTTTTTTGCAGGAAGAAATGCTGCTGGTAAAACAGAAATACTGAATCCTACTGCTAGCTTTCTTTATCCAAACTACAGGTGATTATTCTTCCAGTGGGCTCAGAGGTTAACATAAACCAAATTAAACAGAACACCACTTGCAGAAGCTGCGGAAATGACTGGTTTCAGCATCTCACCATTGCCTCTGCATTCCATCCACTGATTATTTGGTGACACCCAGGGGAGGCAAGACAACCTTTTGATCACTAGGCCTATATTAACATTTGGGGCGAGACCAGCAGCCAGGCCAGATGGTAAAAATGATGTAAAATGAGTGGGTCCATGTCACACTTGTGAATGTGTCAGCATTAGGAGGAGGAGGAGGAAGTTTTTCGGGAGGTCTGTTTTTAAAATCACTGAAGTTTATTTTATGACTTATCTTACACTTGTATATTCTCTAATTCAAAATGTTAGAAAACTGGAATCTTCAAAAAGATGATTGTGAGGCTGGGGACTTTAGTTGCATACCCTTGTTCTAACATAGGCATTCAGTTATGGCAGTTCATGTGCTAAAACTTTATTTTGCTCATGGGGTTTTTTATGCTGACTTCTTTTTCAGTGGCATTTCCAGTTTGATTTCACATAAACTAAAGCAGAACTTGAAAGATTTTGCCATAACGAATATTACTTGTCTTCTTCCTTTGCTATCTTCTTCATCTGCTTTATATTTGACAAAGTGGGTAGTCATCTACTATTTCATCATTTCTCTTTGGCAAATCTCTCAAAACAGCCTGTTCTCTGAAATCTATGGAAACACGGCCATATTTTATTAACTGATACCTTTTGCCAAAGCACAAAAAGACATACATGAAGCATGTTATATCAAAACCCTAGAGAAGTATTGTTCAAAACATGCACCTTCTTTAGCTTCCTTTTATCCATTGTGATTTAGATTTTAGATACGTTTAGCATAATTGGAATCTCTTATATTAGTAATTTATTTTTAATAAAGCAAAACTTTATTTCCACCTGAAACTAGGGCACTTCATCCTTCCATACCCAACAACTTCCCTCCCACATCCTGCCCCAGCCATGCTTGTGTCATGCCAGAACAGCCACTGACCTGCCAGCCTTCCCCATTGACTTTGTTTGTTGGAAGCTGGCAGGAAGTTAGGAGGAGATACTTTCTTAATGAGCCACAGTCCTCACTTAACAATGGCCATGGGGACTGCCAGGATCACTGGCCCTATCACATTTTGTCATGCTTTTTTTGGGAGGGGGGGGTCACCACATTACAAAAAAATATGTTGAGACCTTGGGAAAAATGCAAGAAAGAGCAACTAGGACGAGTAAGGGCTTGAAGACAAAAACATGAAGAACAGTGGAAGGAATTGGGTATGTCTAGACTGAGAAAAGAAGGACTATGGGTGATACGATAGCAGTCTTCCAAGGTTTGAGGGGCTGCCACAAAGAAGAGGGAGCCAAATTATTTTGCAAAGACCCAGAAGGCAAGACAAGCAATGGATGGAAACTAATCAAGGAGAGAAGCAATCTGAAATTAAGGAGACACTTCCTAACAGTGAGAACAAATCACCAGTGAAACAGCTTCCTTTCAGAAGCTGTAAGTGCTTCATCACTGGAGGTTTAAAAAGAAAGTCTGGGCAGCCACCTGTCTGAAATAATACAGGAGACTTCCAAAGTCCCTTCCAGCTCCATTCTAATTGACTTTAAGACCCATTACTACGCAACCAAAAGTGAAGCAAACCTGGCTTCCCCCATTGACTTTGTTTACAAGAAGGCCACAAAAGTTGATCACATGACCCAGTGACGCTGCAATTGTCATAAATATGACCCAGTTGCCAAGCATCTGAATTTTAATCACGAGGATGCTGAAATGGTCTTAAACCACTTTTTTCAGTGCCATTGTAACTTTGAACAGTCACTAAATGAACTGTTAGTTGAAGACTATGTATAATATGGTTCGGGTTGTCTTTTGAATCCTGCCAGTATATGTATTCAGACACCTTTCATACCGCCTACATAACTAATCAAAGAAACAGAAGAACTTTGTAGATTGCACATGTAATACAGTGTCTTCTAGATAGCAATAGCACTTAGATTTATATACCACTTTACAATGCTTTACAGATCTCTAAGTGGTTTACAGAGTCAGCATATTGCCCCCAACAATCTGGGTCCTCATTTTACCCACCTCGGAAGGATGGAAGGCTGAGTCAAACTTGAGCCTGGTGGGATTTGAACTGGCAGCAATACTGCAGTACTGCACTCTAACCACTGCTCCACCATAATCCCATAATCCCTTGTGGTTATATTTGATGGTGGCAAGTACAAGATTACTGATTTGTTTTAGGTTCTTGGAATGAAGGACTCAAGGTCCAGATTCAACACCACTCCTTAAATTCTTTGCAGTATTTTCTAATGAAAAATGGCCAGCCTCTCACAAAATAGTCACATATCACAAGATCTGTACTCTTGCATAAGATCTTGGGAAATTTCAGACACATAATTGCCTTTTATGTAAAAATATTGGCATCTGAGAGATTACCACTATGGACCAGAGGAAAAAAAATGTTGGACCCCTGATATATTTATCATAGAAAGCAGCCAGTGGAGCAGCTTTAAAAAAATTAACAATGTTGAAGTATCAAGTATGTAACCTTCACTGTTCTTGGACTACATTCAAATTATATGTAATATAACATATGCATATATCTGCATATTTATAGTCTGGGGTTTTTTGTGTGTGTTACAGTTATTTTACTGATTTTTTTTTTAAATAGGAGCTTTAATCTTTTTTTTTGCTGATTCTAGAATAGTAGTGTAGCGCTAACATAACAATTTGTGGTTCTGATGTACCATTATTAGCTGCTATGAAAGGATTTATTGATGTGCCAACTCAATGACCCTTCAATAGACAGAACCAAACATCAGATTCTTAGCTGTAGCTTTGGTGATGTTAGACTGCTCCAGTTATAGTTCCTGCTTACAAAGACACTTTCAGAGTAAAATTTATTATTTCTGGTTCCTTGGTAACTTTGTAACTGTCTCTGCAGGAGGTCTAATACTACTCAACAGTGGCAACTCTAAAATGAAGTTTACTACTAGCAAATCCATTGCATTTATTCCATTTTCATGAAGTCTAATACTGTATGGTTACTGATATAGTATTAAAAAAAAAACATTTGCACCAACTCCTGGAATCCCTCTATTATTATAAAAGTAACCAATTTGTTTTTCCTGGTGATGTAATATTTGCTCAGAAGGATTTATAAAATTATCTGCTGAGAAGGATAGAGTTTCATTTAAATACAGTGTACTATTGAACATAAACACTCTTGTTACATATCTGCCAACTTTCTCAGGAAAAGTGAAGAAACTTTCAGTGCATTGTGCTTAAACAACATAACTGTAAGCTGAGATGAAAATCCGTTGTCCCTGTAGTCATCAGAAATAGATCCTGATTCAGTGGCATTAACAAGAACTGAAAATTATTAAATTTAAATTATTTTAATAACACATTATTAAATTTATTATTAAAATTATTATAATATTGGACAATCCTAGCCTCTGTAGCTAGCTGAGCTTTAACCAAGAGTGTAGAAGAAGAGCAGGTAGAACTGGGATGGTAGTGGAATTAAGTGCACCATTTGCTTAAAGTTGTTACATCTCCACAAATGGTCCAAGTCCAGCTCCCCCCTTGAATTCTATTAATCTTTATCTAGCACCAATTTAGTACTGAACTTCAGTTGACTAGATTCTTGTGTATAGGCTTGAGCAATAAAGTGTCTGAACTTCCACTTAATGTATGGTTCTTTGCGTCTGACAAAGGACTTTCAAAACATCACAGTATCAAAGGCTGAAGATATTAAATCAAGGGTAGAGGACTTCCAGCCCTATAGATGTTGCCAGCTGACAGCCATGCTACTAGGAGCTTCTGAGTGCTGTATCTCAGTAACATTTAGAAGAACAGAAGTTTTTGACCCCTTTTTTAGTCATTGAGGCTGCATTGAGGTCTGAAGATTTCAACAAATGCCTCAGATGATAAAAAATATTCTGAAATGGAGTATTATTTATTTATTTATTTATTTATTTATTTATTTTCTATACCGCTCCCTCTCCTGAAAGACTCAGGGTAGTGTACAGCCGTCTAAAAGAAATACAAAATAGATGACAGTTAAAAACAAATTAAAATTAACTAATTTAGGTGGCCGATCAAATTAAAAACCTGATATAAAAGATTAGAAATTTAAAAATTTAAAAGTTAGAAAATTACAAATTTAAAAAACTGATTTAAAAACTAATTTAAAACCCCCAACCAATAGTACTTAGGCCAGACTGGCCTGTTGAAACAAGTAGGTTTTTAATGGAAGGTACATAGGTCCGTGATGGTCCGGATCTCCAGGGGCAATTCGTTCCAAAGGGAGGGTGCCCTCACAGAGAAGGCTCGAACCCTTGGGGCTGCCAGACGACACCGTCCAAATAATGGAACCCCAAGGAGGCCCAGCCCTGTGGGAACACACAGGTCAGCGGGAGGCTGATGGTGGCAACTTGTGGTCCCGTAAGTATTGTGGAAGAAAGTGGCTTTAATATTCCTAATCCTGATTACAAGCAATCTCTCATCCAATTTTCACTGCAGCCTTGTACGAAATACATTTTTTAAATGATGGTTAAAGTAAATTTTTGAGGCTATGGTGGAGGCAGGAGAAGACATAAAAAGTTCTTGGTCTATCTGTTTCTATTCATGTGATGTTGAATGTTATCCTTTAACGGAAATCAGAAAGACCAGTCTGCTGCCTGAAAAAGGAATTGTATAAGCAGCTTGTATAATATATAATATATATATATATAATTGTATAAGCTGCATACTTTGATCAGAAGTATTCACTGGTAGAATCAGTTTTACAGAAAGCATAAAATGTATTACTAAATTGTAACAACAAAATTATACTAAGATTGTACCCTGTAACTTTATAATTTGTGACATAATTATTTGATGCTCTGTTATTTACCCTACCTCCTTCATACCAACCACTGTGAAAAAGGAAGCAAAATATTGTATGTACACCAAATACATGGAAAAACGTAAACTGTCCACCTAAATTCAGTTTAAATTGTCAAGTCAATAGGGCTATGCTGCCTAATTGTTGCTTGCAGATTCATACTATAAATCATGGAGGTGGGAGTTGTGTATGTATACAGTTGTGTTTACTAAACATAGATACTTTATCACTTATGACTACATTATTCATAATAGCTGTGCTCCATTAGCCACACTTTCTAAAGTGTTTAGAACAAGTCAAAATAACACCCAAACTATTTATCTTATGATTATCTAATTAGGTTTGATTTGACTTTAATAGGTTTTTTTTTTAAAAGATCAGATTATATTTGCTCCTTACTTTTATTGCTCCTTATGTCTAATCACAACATGCGCATAAACTGTTATCACTGAAGCAAGGGAACTGCAATCAAGAAAATGATTTGTATTGTGAAAAGAGATTCACCCTGCAGAATTAGATTGAGTTTATAATTTCATTTACACTTTTTAAACTGCTTTCTTAAATTATGAAAAATGCATTATAAATAATAATCTAGGAACAAACCATATGCCTTGCAGAGAATGGCAACAATCACATTCTGAATGTGACTAGAGAACAAATGTTATTGAAAATTGCTCAGACACTTCTTGAGCCAGCAGTATTTGTTAAAATAATAAAGAACTGAAGACAGGTTATTCCTTTCAAGGGTGAGTATGAGTTCAGCTCACAGCACATTCCTTTCTTTGAAGCAACATCTCCTTAAATATTATTATCAGTAGCCAAAAATAGAACAGCGTTCTTGTCATATAGATGACCTGTATATTTATGGATTTATGATCTTATTCATGGAAATGCAGATATAATTTACTTCCAGAAATTTTGAAATTTGGTTCTCATCAGCCCAAAATAGCATGGCCAATAAAGATTTGATAAAATAGATTTGTGCCAAAAGATAACAATTTGTCTTTCCCTAAGTGATGGCCAATAAGCTCTACACCAAAACATCTTTAGGCACTGAAAATACCATATGTTCTCTTTTCTATTAGGAAAGCCATTCTGGTCTGTTTTAATATCAAAGAAATAGGAAGAGTTTTTGAAGTTAGCAGCTTGGAAAAGATCATGCATTATCCAGTCTTGGTCTTTCCTACTCTGATCAGAGAATATTGTGTTGCCATAGGATTTTTTGTTCTGTACTTTTAAGAATAAATGGACATATATGCAAAGCTATATCTTCTTTTATGGTGATGCATTTTCTTTTGGGAAGTAAATGATCATCCTATTCAAGAAATCATACCATGACTTGATTCACGCATTGCTCTAAATCAGTGTTTCCCAGAAGTGGTCTGCTGAAGCCTGAGAATTTTTGCTAAATATACCACAATGAATTTTCACAATGTACAAAATTATAAACTACAGTTTACAAACTAGAACAGAAAGGTTTACACAATACATGCAAATTAAAATGAAAGCACAATGAGTGAACCAAATCAAACCCTTGTTTGATTTAGCATGAGTCTGACATCTTTTGTCAAGTTTTAAAGAATACAAGAATCATTGTAAGCAGAACTTCATTTTACTTAAGCATCTATTTTTATACAGATACTCCTTGCTTAACAATAGTAATAAGGACTGGAAACTCCGTTGCTAAGTTGCATGATTGCAAAGCACAAATTAATGTGACTGTGTGTGCTGCTTAACGATAGCGGTTCTGGCAGTGCCCAGTTGCTATCATTGAGCGAATCACTGCAGGTCATTAAATGAGGACCTTGTGATCCTGACTTGTGACCTCGCCAGATTCCCTATTGACTTTGCTTGTTGGAAGCCAGTGGGAAGATTGCAAATCATGTGATTGTGGGATTCTGCAATGTCTATGAATGCTACTGGTTACCAAGCATGCAAATTGTGATCATGTGACCATGGGGGCACTGCAATGGCTGGAACTTTCAGGACTGATCATAAATACCACTCGTTCAGTGCTGTCGTAACTTCAAACAGTCACTAATAGTTAAGGAAGCAATACTTGTATTTGGAAAATCCAACTATTATGTGTTTTAGCCCTCCTGTCTTTCTAGCCTACCTATATTGACAATTGTGGCTAATTAAAATCAGGCTCAGTGTGATTGGGAAACCCAAAGGCATATCTGAACTGTATTGTGTTCCACTAGCAGTAGTTACCTATCAGTGATCGAATTCAATTTTTTTTATTCCCAGTTCTTTTTTTTTTTTATAATTTTTTTATTGATAATAACAAAACATAAACAAAAAACAATAAAAACAATATTTCACCACGTGCT
>JAEANM010007676.1:0-17560 GCA_017656035.1 Myanophis thanlyinensis | reverse complement strand
TCAACTCCCAGAATCCCTCAGCCAGAAAAGCTGGCTGAGGGATTCTGGGAGTTGAAGTCCACAAGTCACATAATTGCCAAGTTTGAAGACCCCTGATTTAGGGTTTATAAGTTGTCCTTGACTTATGACCATTTGTTTAATAATAATTCGGAGTTACTATGGTGCTAAAAATGTGATTTAGAACTTGTCCTCAAAATTATGACCATAATACCATCTCTGTGGTCAAATGTTCAAAATCTGAGTGCATGGCACTTACAACATCCTATGGTTATCTGATTACTGATAAACATAGGAATTTGTATGTTGTAACCACAAGATTTATAGGAAGTTGTATTGCAGGAATTGGGATTATCTAATCTAGTGACAAAAAAGATGCGGATTGACATAATAATAATGTTCCAATATTTGAGGGACTGCCACAAAGAAGAGGGGATCTACCTATTTTCCGAAGCACCAGAAGGAAAGACAAGAAACAATGGATAGGAACTAATCAAGGAGAGAAGCATCATAGAACTAAGGAGAAATTTTCTAACAGAGAGAACAATTAACCAGCGGAACAGCCTGCCTTCAGAAGTTATGGGTGCTCATTGGAGGCTTTTAAGAAGAGACTGGACAGCTATATGTCTGAAATGCTTGAGCATGGGCTTGGACTAGAAGACCTTCAAGGTTTCTTCCTATTCTGTAATTCTGATCACAATTTGTGACCGTCCCAGCCAGCTTCCGACAAGCAAAGTCAATGGAGAAGCTAGATTTACTGATTGTGGTAAAAATGGCTATAAAATTGGGTCTAGTCACAAGATGATTTGCTTAATGTCTGCATTGCTTAGTGACAAAAATTACTTTCCCAATTTATTTATTTCTTTTGGTGTCAAAGACTAGCTGTCAAGAACTTGTCTGGCCTTATTATATGAGACATTTGAAGAACAGTAATACAATTGTAATTCACTTGGTATATTATTTCTTTAGATTAAAAAAACCAGTTTGTTTCATGTCTTCAGGGATTATGCTATTATTTTTGCTTTCAAGAGAATGCTAGGAATGATTCGGGAAATAACTGATCGTAATATTATTATAGTTTCTAAAATTGGAGCTGTTTTGTACGAAGTAATCAAACTGATAGACTTATTAAAATCTGCAAAATATTGACATTGCAGCAATTTGAAAGAGGGAAATACTGTCCAAACCCTTTAACAATTTTGTATTTTTTTTGTTGATGAAACTCTCACTGTTCAAGTTAACATTTTAAAAACAAGTTATATTTGCCTGCATGGGGAGGAGGGGGAAATAAAAATGAATACTGTAAGCTGAATTGTTTTTCATGCAATAAATTGTGTATGTGATGAGTTTTGGCCTCCATTTTCCTACTTTGAGTTTTGATACAGAGCAGAACCTCTTTTGCCTTGTGATAGCTGCTCTTTTGAATGGCAAGCTTGTTAGCCATCATTACGTGCAATTCTACTTTGCGCAAGTTAACCAGCTCTGCAAAAGCATAAGTAGTATTTTACCTAATAAACAGTAAGGCTTTATTCAGAGGAACAGTCTATGTGCAAGAATGGATGTTAGCTCAATTTAATGAGGAACTCGTGAAATGTAGTCCTCTTATTTCCGCTTATAAGGAGAAATAAGAATCATGGCCTTTTGAACAGCATACTTATAAAACCAATAGAAGAGAATATTTGTAGCTCAGGGCTGAAGTCCTTGATGCGCTCTCTAAACTTAATAGTTTTCTTGCAGATGTTTCATTACCGAACTAGGTAACATCAGTGCTCAACGTCCATGGAGATTTTCAGTCGTCCAGGACAAGTCATTTCAAAAGTGCTTTTTTAAGAGACTTTGTTTTTCCTTGAAGACCTTTCACTTCTCATCCAAGAAGCTTCCTCAGTTCTGAACGAGTCAAGGAAGCGCTAGCGCTTTTTTTTTTTTTTTTAATCAACACACCAATATCGTGCAGCGGCGGGTTGGTCTTTACGGGAGAATTGGTGAGGCGGGTCAGGCAAGTCGCCTGAAGACCACACCTGCAAAGCAAAAGCGGTCGAGTGGCTAGGCCACGTGCCGACGGGCGCCACACTTTGCACACGTGCCTGCCTCTTTTGCACGCTCGCTCTCCGGCTCTGCACCGAAGAGGAGGCGGGTCCCTCGGCGACTCCTCTCGCCGCCCAATCTGGCTCAGGGGCCGGGTTTTTGCTCAGCCACCGGCTCGTCGGAAGGGCAACGACCGGGTTGCTTTAATCCAGAGTTTGGCGGCGCGGGAGAAGTACCGGCGAGGGGCGAGTTGAGGTTAAACGAGGGGCCGGCCGGCCGGCTCGCGCCACGGATTGAAGTCGGAGCGCTCGCGCGAAGCGATACTATGTGCCAGCGTCGTTGCTTTGGGTAATCTGTAGCTGTGCGTGTGTGTTTGTGTGCGTGTAGACCTGGGGCAAGAGCAATCCTGTAAGTAGCTTCCAGAGAGAGAGCGGACTCGGTTTCTCACCTGCAGGGTATGGGTGTGTTTGGGCGGGTTCCCCAATTTCTTAGTGTTGCATCTGATTAGATGAGAGAAATCCCAGTCCCGCTATTCTCCTAAGGGAAAATATCCTACCCGGCTGGGTTGGAGGCGCTGGGTTTTAAATACTGACGGAGCATCTGTTTTGTGATACCCGGCTAGCTACTATGTTATTAGGCCAACCTGGTTAAAAAAAAAAAAGCTTTCGGTTTCTGCAGAAGGCTTCGTTTAATCGGCTTAAGAGAGTGAAGATAAAAGACGACAAAAGTAGTCAGTTCTGCTATTCAGGATGGGTGAAACCTTCTGTCTCTTCGCTAATCGTGTTGCACCAACAGTGGAGATTTTACATTGCTTGCATCCTTTTGTTGCAATCTAGCCTGGTTAGTGAAGGTTGAGGAAGGAAGGAGGAAACCGGCAGGAACCGAAGGATCCAAACTCTACACCCGCTCTTTTTTTTTTTCTTGGAAGGGAAAAAAGTTAGATTGTTCTGTTAAAAAACAACAACACAGAAGCTCTTTAAACTTTCTTCTGGCTGCAGACATCCAACTGCAATTATTTACTTCGGAAAATCCCAAGTTCTTAGTACCCTGGACCAATTGTTCTCCATAAACAGACTTTTAATTTATATTGGGCATTACTTGAATAGTGGTAGAAAGCTATAGCTAGTAAAGATACACTGCCTGCTGAATCTTTTGGATTTTTAAAGTTAGCATGGGATATTGTTTTCTTTTTTTGGTGCCTCTGACTAAAAAGTTCATCAGGAAATGAAAGGAAGCTGTTAGGTTGCTTTTTTGCTGTGTACTCTTCTCTATTATGCTGAATAGTGGTGTTAAGTCCTGCCACTTAATAATGTAGATAGGTTATATCTCATGGCATACATGTTTAGCTACTTGGTCTTTAGAATCTGCCTCTCCTAGTAATTGCAATTAGCTATTGAATACACTGCTTGAATCAACCAATGGATAATCTTTCATTTTCTGCATCGAAGGAAGAGAAATCATAACATGCTGGAATAGAAGGATGGCCACATAGTTCAATGACTTTCTTGCTAAGTTTGTACTTTACATCATGAATAGCAAGTTACATTAAAAAAAAAATAAACAGAATATTCTAATGCAACTTTTCTTTAGAATAGTTTACACCAGTAGAGTTAAATCCAGATTGCGAGTCAGACCATCTGGGTTTGACCAGAAAAGCTGGTGCTACAATAAAGTAATTTGACTTTAAATTTTTATAGGACAGCTTGTTTGAATTGCAGTGGAACTATTGCAACTGCTCTGCTTGAAGTCTATAAGGGTTAGTGTGCTACAAAAATGTGTTACTTTCCAGTCCTCTTACATTAATAATTCTGCAGTTTAATTAGTTTAGTTTAATTAGTTTAAAATTAAAACCAATTGACCAATTTATCTTCTAGCTTAGAAACCCATTTCTTTGTGGTCACCTTTCTCTTGCAGCAGTGAGTGGCAAGTTTAAAGTATGAGTTCATTCAGTAAAAGGCTGCTTCTAATTTATTTCCCATTTATTGACAGATTTCATTGCGCTGCCTTTTGCTGTTTTGTGCACCCCTCAATATAAGAGATTTGGAAGGGTCCATCCTGAAGAGGCATGTTACACTATGCATGATGAGGTAGTAGAAGTCTAACAGCAGTGCAGCATTCTCTGAAGTCCTTGACAAATGTCACGTTATTCCTATGAAGAAACTACCCCAAGTCAACTTTTCCAACAGTGGCGCACTTTCTTGAATTCCCAAATGTCTTTTAAAATCACTGTCAGTAACAGCAGCGACAGTGCTGAAATTCAGAGGAGTCCACCTGAACTTGCAGATTTCTTTCCAAAACGATCTAGCATCTTTGAGAGACTTCCTGCTCTCCAGAGAACACAGGAGACAAGATGTCCTAAAACTGTTAGAGAAGATTTCCAGCAAAAAGGTGAGGTTTTTTAAAAAACATTCATCAGAAAATATTTCCTGTAAGATATGTATTTTCTTTCCTTGTTTGTCAGGTTAATATTTGTTAACCATATTCATGCACTTACCAGTACTTATGCAAATATCCTTTACCTTCTTACTTGAAGATCATTTAGAATAGATTTTCTTTATAGCTGACAAGTTTGTAGCACTATATGTAAATAATTGCAAGACTAGGGTTTGAAAAATAACACTGTGAAATATATCTCTTTCATTTAATAATAATATACTATCTTTAATGGAGACTGTTGATAGGTCTTTTTAATGTTTTTATACAAATATAATTAATATAAGTAATTTCCACTTGGAATGTGGCAGTTCTTTTACAATGCACCATTGTTTTATATTTTTTTATTGCAAAATGATAAACACCTTTATCATAAGTGTTCTTACTCAGAGCTTGTGAGGAGAATGGTATTTATCTTCTGCAGAAAAAGTTAATCCGAATAAATGCAGACAACAGAAATAAGACTTGATATAGATAGTTCAGAATGAGCATTGATAATATTTCTATCTAATCAGCTGAGTCAAAATTAAGGTGGTAATTCAGATGTTGTTCTGGATGTCAGAAGTAAATTGGTGTGTTCTAGTTTATCATTACCCCTTAGTTTCGTTAATTCAGTTTTTAATCTCATCTCATTGTTTCACAGTCTAGAAACACGTCTCAAGATTCTCTAGAATAGTTAAGGGATGGTACCCCACCTCAGCCATAATTCAGGGACAAAACCTAGGTTTGAGGTTACATGACTTTCCTAGCTGTTCCCTCTAGCAGACAAAACAAGCAATAATCAAGCGACATATACAATCTTTGAAAGCCAGAAATAACCTGCATTTATGCACATAGCAACTGACAAAATTCAATCAGTTTCTGGCACATTAGCTATCTTGAGTTCTACTTCCTTCAAGAAGTATTAAATTATTGATTGTTTTCCCCCTCCCTGGGTTTTGTTAAAAATACTGGCCTGGAAATGCTATGTGCCTTTATTGTTAACTCACTCTTGTCTCCTTTAATCTCAGAATTCTCAAAAAAAAAAAAAAAAAAAGCCAGCATTATAAATATTGTGAATAATGAATTATTTTCAGCAAAGTACACTTTTAAAATGCCCTTGAAATCCTTTAAGAAAAACAAGAAAATCCGAGACATCAGTTTTGTAATATTTGTGACAAATTTAAATGGTTCTATACCGAAATCTGTATAATTTAGCTTTTGGTTTTAAACACATGCTTATGGAAACTTAGAAGGAGAAGTATAAAAGCAATATCTATATCCTGTTATTGTTCTGGAGTAGTTAATTCTTCGTTTCTGTGACAGCAGATTGCCATACTGATTGTGTGTTTCTCCAGGCTTCTTTAAAAACAATCAGAACTATTCAGCATGTCTGAATTTGCACTGATGATGTTACATAGTTTGGATGGTGAAATGTCTGCTAGAAACCAACCAAACTCAGAGAATACCAAGGACTTCCTCAGACTTTCTTGGACTTTACAGTAAATTCAGTAGTTCAACTCTTCTATTCCCCTTGTCTGAGCTCCTCATTATTCCACTAGATAATACTCCACAAGTTATATTAATAGGGCAATGGGAAAGAATGCCTTACCCATTCTTCTTTTTTATCCCATTTATTTTTTTCTCCCACTTTATCTTTGCATGTCTTTCTTCTTTCTTTTAGTTGCTTCTCTTCTTTAATGAAAAAACCCTGAATGTCATAATTATTCTAATGGTACAGTTGCTGAATTCCAATTGGGAGCAAAAAAAAAAAAAAAGGAAATTCTTCAATGTGTTTTCTAAATGTTACTATATGAGCCCTTAGATCATATATTATATCTACTAAAAAGGCTAACACAAAAATAGTTCAGTAGAAGATAGTATCTAGCAACTAAAAAATAAAATAAATTTTTGAAGAGATGCAACAGTAACATATGGTCTTAAAAATGTTCATTGGGAAATCTGGTTTTTTTTTTAAATACATTCATTCCTTGGCAGTATTCTTGATGGGGAATTACTAGTCCAAAAGATGTGGGAGATTTCAAGAATGTTGTGCAGATTATTTAGTTGGTTGCTAAAATGCATTTTGCTTCCTTTATATTACTTAGTGCTTTTGCATTGAGTTGAGTGTGACTGTGGTGATATCTTTTAATATCTTGGATGAAGAAACTTTTAGTCCAGTCCAGGAGTGGAATCCGACTGGTTTTGCTACCGGTTTGGTGCATGCGCGCCAAGTGCGCTGCAGCATGGCTCTTTAAAGCTCATTTACTGGCACTAGAGGCAGCTGGGATCATTAATAAGGCTCCGGAGATGTGCCAAACAGCTGATTAAGGTAAGAAATAAAAACCCTGAAGCTCCTATAAGGAAAGGAAAGAAAAGAGCAAGGGCGGGTGGGAGGGGCCAATTTCAAATCGTCACTACCAGTTCGGGCGATATGGTGCGATCTGGCTGTATTTCACTCTGGTCCAGTCCTATAGCAGATGATCATTTAAATTCTATTATTTCCCTTTTAATTTAAGATTGCATCTATTTATTTCCTTTTTATTAAAAAGTAAATTCATCAGCTCCTTAATTGCCAGTTTTCTTTCTGGCCTTTTTGCCTAAGGACATATGAAGTTTTGGAGGCAGTTAAGGAGTGAATATAGAGTCATGAATTATTTGATGTAATTAAGAAGAAAAGGATTATTCCTTTAAAATTGGGGATGCGTGCCCTGGCAGCCCCATCTTTCTGCTTTGTAATGCTCATACTGAGGATGGCTTCAATTACTTTTAGCTGTCCCTACATTAAAATATTTACTTCTTTAAAAGGTTTGTATGGTCACCCATCTTAAAACACAACTTTGGACAACCATACATATAGTAGTGGGGAGTTTTGGGTTGTTGTTTTTTTTATGCTTAAATCACCATGGATTTGGTATGGATACAGTTTGATACAATTTGATGCACCTCACCAATCATTCACAATCTAATTCTGCCTCTCGGGTGGGGTTAGGCTAGCAAAGATTGGCCAGTTTAGGTTTATGCAAGTACACGCCCTCTTCTTTGGTCTCAGGATATGTTTGTGGGCTTTTCTGCTTGGGCAACAGGAAATACAAATTATTTTAGATTGAATAGTCTCCCAGTCCAGTCAAATCTCTGAACCAATTCCAGGTTTGATGACCTGGATCAGTCTGAAAAGCATCTGACCAGTGATGATGGTGGTGGTGTGGTGGTAGTGGCAGCAGTGGATGGGAGTGGTACAGTGAAGAAGGAGAGAGCGAGCTGATACCAACGATAAGTTGGGTTGCATTTGGAGTCAGGACCTCACCATCTTTTGTGGTAATGAGCTCCTTAGCTTAATTATGCACTGTGTGAAGAAATACTTGCTTATTTAAATCTTTTTAAAAGCTTCTTTGACTAGCCATTGATTGTTCTGATGGAGAATCCCCCCCCCATTTCTCTATGTCATGCAAGATTGATAATGTTTCCTTATATGTCTTTTTATAATCTAAACATTCCCAGTGTTTTCCTATAGGCAAGTGTTTGATTTCCCTCAATTCATTTTCACTGCCTTCTCTTACATTTTTTCTAGATCTATTGCAACTTTTTTCAAATATGGCCACCAAAACTAGGTTTTCAAAGTCTGACATAGTGTAGATCTGCTTAAGGGCATTACAGAGTTGACAACTTTATTTTTGTTTATCCTTTTCTTAAGGATCCCTTCGACTGAATTGGCTTTCTTAAAGATGGTGTATACTGATTCAGCAATTTCACTGAGTTATTCATTATGACCCCAGATCTTTTTTCTAAATAGTTACAAGCGCTCAGACCTCCAACAATATATGTGTGTGAGGTTAGAAGGGTTTGCCTCTCACTATGCATCGCTTTACACACATCTGGTGCTGTAAACGTTGATCTATTACATTATAGCATGAGATCAATAGTGATAATTACCCTTATTTTTCATTTTCCCCCCGATAGCATACAGGAAAAACACAGTAAAACTTTTGCATTGTTGTTGGGGTCCATACTTATAAGAATGTCCAGTTTCATCTTTGTAGGCAATTCGGAGACTGCTTGGGGCAGTTCAAAGAAATGTAGGTGTATAATGCACACAGTTAAGAGTTAGTTGTGAATAGGAGTTACATGCATTACTTAAACAGAGGGTCAGTTTGGTTGAGTGGTTAAGGCTAGAAAGCATGAAACCGTGAATTCAAGCTGGGTGAGCTTGAACCAGTCATTCCGTCTCAGTCCAACTCAACTCATGGAGTTATTGTTGTGGAGAGAATAAGAAAAGAAAGATGTGTTGGATATGTTCAACAACTTGAATTATTTGTAAAAATAATAAAGGTAGGATATAAATAAATGATAGAGCTGCTTGATTTTTTCAGTTGCATAAATTTAAGATTTGCTCTTGATTATAATCTATTCCTAATCTAAATTATTGTGCTACCCAGCAAATATCTGTACAATTGACTTATATTGATTTGACTAATTTTACACGTTCCAAGTACTTTGCATGCTCTGTCTTAGTCTTGATAATAATACCCTGCAAAACAAAATAGACCCATATAGTAACTCTGACAACTCTGACCAGGTGATCAGCTTCAACTCAACATGTACTTATTTATCCAACCTTTTCTTGGTTTGCTTGCAATTTCATTTGGATTTGGGATTAGTTTTAGTATTTTAACAATGTACTGTAGTACACTGGTTGTATTGTTTTATTTCATGTAGAGATAGACAAATATACAGATATACAGAGGCATGTATAGCTGTGTGTGTATATATTTGTGTGCAACAAAATAAATATTAAATAAATCAGTGTAAAGCGTATGATTCGACTTTGTGTGCAGATTTTTTAAAATCTAAATTGTGCAAGAATGGTCCACAGTAGGATTAGGAGAAATCCCTATCAGAATTGCTTCTCTTTTTCACTTTTCAGAGGAAGAAAGAGCTTATGTTTTTTTAAATCTGAATTTCAAATGTGGAAAATTTTAATTCTGATTGGGATTTTATAGTTTAAAATGTCACAGCCACCTTTGTCGTGTTTCTATGGTGGCTTCATCAGTTTCAGCTAAAAATGCATAAGAGAGAGTGGGTTGCTTGAGGTGAGGTCATATTCATAGATGAGGTCATGTTTAAATTGGACAGATCCCAAGTCTCACACTTTCTGCCATTACATTCACTGTTGCTAGGATAGGAGAAGTTACATAGAGAGCTTATTGCTTGCAAAGTGGTTTTGAAATTACACTGTGGATTACAAAACATTAAGATCAGGTCTGCAAATATATCTAGAGCTACAGATTGCCCACCCTGACTTAAAACTGTTTTTACACATTTGGTTATTGAAAATCATAGGATGATAACACTATTATAGCAATACATGGACAATTGTTCATTTATTTTCCTTTCAAGCTTCTCCAGAATATGATGTCTGAATGAATTATACCTATGGATGGTTTTTAAAAATTCAGTTTTGTCTTGAAAGTTAGCATGACAGAAGAACAACTGATTATAGCTTTTAATTTTGCAAGTTATCTTTTTACATGCTTAGACTCTCTGGGGGCAATAATCCCATGGTATGATAGTACATTGTGGTAGAATGCTGGAAGGAAGATGCTATATTTGAATGCTTTCTTGATAATTTGTTATTGCAATAGGAACACTTTGACTTTGGGCTGAGAATAGCAGGGAGCCATGGTGGCACAGTGGTTAGAATGCAGTATTACAGGCTAATTCTGCCAATTGTCAGCAGTTCGACTCAAGGTTGATTCAGCCGTCCATCCTTCCGAGGTCAGTAAAATGAGCCAGATTGTTGGGGGCAATATGCTGATTCTGTAAACCGCTTAGAGAGGGCTGTAAAGCACTATGAAGCAGTATATACATCTAATTGCTATTGCCACGTCCACTAAAGAGAAATCTAAAAAGACATTTGTCAAATGATATTTGCAGAATACTTGTGGGAAAAGAGGGAGAGAAAGGCAGAATCATATAATATTAATTAAATTAGAACGGGTTTTTATGAAGAATTAATTCCTCGTCCTGTACCTTGAGCACCAAAACAACTACATTATAATATAAAAAAGGAGCAAAGGAAACTTTTGGTAACCAGCATGCAAAGGCTTAATTGCAGCTTTATATTATCTGCAAGTTGCTACAACAGAGGATGTGATAAGCCAAAGAAAATATTATATACTGCCACTTTAGAGAATTCATGTTCTTCAAAATCCAATGTGAAAAGAAAAAAGTAGTAATGCTGACTGTTCAAAGCATTCTGGGGAGACACTTCACTAATAGATTAACGGGAGCATAGGTTCTCCCCGGTGCATAAAAGTAGCATCTCATCTACAAAGTGTTGAAAGGTTTCTGAAGATGATTTCCAGTTGTCTCCATGCAGCAAATAAGAGAAAAAGCTGTATTAGAAAAGGAATAAGATGCTCACCATGGTTGTACACCTTACAGAATGCCAATTTCAAATGTTTTGCACACTCTTCATAAATAGCAATTATAGCCACATTGGTATATGAATAAAAGTCCAAATTAACAGTTCAGCAAAATCTAAAAACAAACCAAAATGGCACAAAAATGTGGGCATGCACTCAAGTTCTCCATAATTTTTCCTCAGGCAAATTATTCTAAGAACTGCATGGTGGAATAAAAGTAAAGAAAGTTGAAGTTAAGACAGATCTTTTAGCAATTACAAATAAATAAATCTCTGAACTAAGATTGAAGGGTGAACACAATAGTTAGTGATGGCATTATTCATGTCAACTAACCCAAGTGCTAAGAGAGAAAGACAAATTATTATTCCTCTCAATATCTCATATACAAAAGCCAGTAGTCCCTGGTCCCTGGGATTTGAATACTTTGAAAAATATGTACATTAGCATTAAAACGATTAAGTAGAATAACTTTTTGAAATAGTAAAATTTCTCTATTCATAGCATACATATAAAAGCCGAAGTTTATTGTATTTAAATTCTGTTCCAATTCTACCTTTATGTTGTATTTGATAAGTTTTGTAAAGTTTTTCTCAAACTCCTCTGTAATGTTAAGGCATATTCCCGCTGAATACTTTCTTATTTGCACAATACATGCTTCACTGCTAACCTGGGAAAAGGCTTCCCCCCATTTTTCTGTGGTTTAATTTGTGTTTTATTAAATGATTATTCATTACTGATGATTACTGGGAAATATGCTGCTGTACGAAATACTGTAATCCAATTTATTCCATCTCATTTTCATGTGGTTTTTTTTTATTTATGAATTGTAAAAGCTTATTCAAACTATTACAAAGTAATGAAGCAAAGTCTATCTGGCCAATCGGTGCATTAACATAAATATTGCAAGGCTTGATGTTGCTGGCTGATTTTGATTGGTTTTTATTCTGCTGTACTTGAATGGGTTTATGCTTTGATGGGTTTAGGCAATTTCTTTAAAAAACAGCAGTAAAATAAGTCTCAATTATTAATATACTTCAAGAGTTGAGTAAATGATTTTCAGATTCAAGGATATTGTAAGAGTGATGGACATCAGGATAGCAGCAAGAAAAGAATTGATCCAAAAAGCAAAATAATTTAATTGTGTGTTTTGGCATATTTACTTTGGAGAAAATTTGCCCTAAAAAAGACATCAGCAAATACTGTAAAACTAACTTTTTAATGCACATTTCAATTGCTGTTATTTTAAGCTCTTAAGGGGTTGAATATTTAGTTTATTCTGGAACTTTGCTGCATTACATGAAATGTGACACTTGGGACTTAGTAGTTTAATACTTAAGACGAAATATGTATTATAGTAGATGATGTATTTTGCCTGCCTTCCAGATCTGAAGAGGTTAGACATTCTGACTAAGGTACTCGGTATCCAAAGTGTAAACCAATGCTTAACTTAAAAAAAAAATCTTTCAGTAATCAAATAATTTTACAAGTGAGTGCATATGCAAGAATAATATATGCTACAAAACTGGAGCCAAGTACTTTCCCGACAACTGGTGTAAGGCCTGAATTTCATTGCCAATATGTGTCAGTGATTCATTGCTATTCTATGAAGTATTCTACTGAAAAGGTTAAAAATTAAAGCCACCAACTTGTGGGTGATAAAAATAACAGCGTTAAATAGTTCATAGAAGTGAAATTGAATAGTATCCATCAGCAAGCCACACTCTGTTTTAGATTTCTTTAAATAAAATGCCACCATAAATATCTTGCTTTTGTTTAAAAACATTTTTGTTTTTGGAGAGTATGAAGAAGCTGCCAACTAAGAAATGAAATGATTCTTTAGGTAGATGTGCTCTTAGTACTTACTGCCCAGCATAGGCTGGGTTTTTTTATAATATATTTAAGTAATAATTCTTAGGAATGTGGGATGCCTAGAGCAAAGTGCTTAAATAAAGTGTTGTTTCAGATACCTAGGAGCAGTTTTATGAAACACTACAGGATAGTTGTCTGGGAAGGTGGAGCCTCACACTTCAGAGCTATGAGCCTAAAAACAGCACAGAAGGGCAATACAGTATGTTAAATGTTAAAAAGCAAAACAGAGCATCCTGATATTTGTCTAAAACACCTAATACTTTTGGAAAGTAGTTTCATGCATATAGAGGAGAAACTATGCACAGTTTTTAAATTGTTTTCTTGAATTTGTCTCCTCTGCTGTCTTATTTATTAAGCAGCTGGGTTTAATTTATTCTGACTTGCACACTGAGGTTAGGCATTTGTAAGACCCTGATAAAATTTTCTATTTCCTGGAATTGTCTTATGTTGGTGAGTAAATCCAAAATAGTATTGGAATAGTGCTTGAAGAAGGCTCCTGATGAACTAGACCACCCAACTACTTTTCATATTTTTTTTAGTAAGTCTTGACTCATTCTGTCTAAGCAGATAAGTCTAAGTGAATTGTTGAACTAATGTGAATTGCAATGAAAAAAAAAAAGATGGATCGGTTTATTGTTATCATGTTGTCTCAAAGGCCTTAACTATTCTAAGGCACCCTATTTCAATCTAATGGCCTTTAAATTATTGGGACTGCAACCTTCAGAATCCCCATCTTTCATGCTGTGGTCACTCTGGCTGGGGATTCTGGGCATTAGAGTATCAACACATCTGGAAAGTGTCAGGTTAGCAGACTTTGCTGTAGGGGATATATCGTATACTCAGGATTGCTAGAGCTGCTTCTATTTTAAATCAAAGGAAGGTATTTTTTTCAAAGAGGAGAACTTGCTGTGAAGTTTTTATGGAATGCCCATCCCAGTTGGACTCGAGGAACAGACGCAACAATCTTATTTGGATCAATCTTCTTTTGTTCATCCTGAGTGAAAAATATGGTGATATTGAAGGTGGGGGAAATGATAAAATGAAGATTTGTGGTCACCCTTGCCTTCAGCTGGCATCTTTGTAGTATTTCAACAACAGTAGCAGAATGCTAGAAGCACTGTTCTAATGAAATCTGCAGTAGGAAAGGGGTACATAAAAGCTTTTTAAACCTTGTCATAATATGCTATGATATGTATGGTCACACATCAACCAGATATTTAGACTGGATTTGGCATTTTTGTCCAACTATTGAGTCCTTCCCAAGGACCTGGGATAGGCAGATATTGTTGTTCAATAATATTACTATATTGTTGCAGAATGTAAGCTGTTCCAAGTAAAGATGCCTTTTGTAATTGACTGATACTGACTTTATCAGTGCCAATGGTGTTCAAATGGTGCTCTGAATATTTTGAAATTACACCCTAGGCACCTATTACTATTGGTGCTATCTTTTCTTTCTTTTGCCTTCTACTTCTATTTTCAGGTCTTTATATTTTATGATTTTTTTCTCTCCAGTTCTTCTAATCTGCTGTCTCCAAGTATTCATTACTACTAGCTAGACTTTATTATTATGATTCTTCATACATGCATACAGTTGTTTAAACTGGATTTGTCATTTCTGTCTACCTACCGAATCCCTCCTAAGGACTTAGTATAGATAGAGATTGTTTTTTAATATTAATATTATTTTATATATAATAATATCACTGTTTTGCCTCTTAGTGTTTAAATTGAAAGCTGAAATAGAATTCTTTATTGAGAATCTTTTTTTCTCTGAACAATATAGTATAGATCATCCCAGTTATGTTCTTATCTTCTTATCTTACAAAGAAGGCTATGCAGCATGTTACAAAGACATATTACCTTAGTTTCATGTTTTTGAAGCTTCTGAATCAATTAGGTTGCATATTGTATAGGTTGATACCACTGAAGTGAGCCTTCCCTTCTTAACAAGACAGTATCATGTGACATAAATTTCCTCTGTTGTATAATAAATACTGCATACAGCTGATATATGACTTGAGGCCTTGATAACATTTTTTATAAGTTTTATTGAAAAAATGCTTGTACTAAGTTAAAAATATAAATACAAAACAATATAATGAAAGAGTTAGAAAAGAGAAAAGATAAGCAAAAAAAGTGATATAACAATAAAGAGAGTAAAATAGAAAAAGAAAACAGAATAATGCTTAAGGAATTTTCCAATCTTCATAGCCGTTATAAACATTTCTTCCATTCGAAATCATCCAGTTCATTTTTATCCATTTTCAGCTTCTCAAAACAATATAATACATAACTTGATATATAATTTTGAAATGTACATTATTTTTAGAATTATAGAATTTATGAAACATAAATCTGATGAATGATATATTTGTAGTAAGATGTATGCAATGTAGGATATGTCAATTGATATAGAATTGATTTAAATAGCCATGTTAATACATACTATGGTAAAAATAAATATGAAACACAGGTTATGGTAGTTGTCAAGAAATTGATATTATGCAAGACGGAATTATTTGATAGAAATGTGTGTAGTATTACTATGATTATTATTAGGTTTCCGTAGATTTTCACGGGTACAGGTATGCAGGTCCAGGTGTGTTTGGGTCTTTTCCCATGTAAGATTGAGAGTATCTTTGCAACGTTTCAGCAAGGTCCCACTCGCCATCCTCAGGGTGATGTTTTCTGCTTCGTGCCAGTGCAGAAAGCACCAGCCTGCAGATGGTGAGTGGGACCTCACCGAAACATCACAAAGATACTTTCAATCTTACATGCGAAAAGACTCGAACACACCTAGACCTGCATATATATATATATATATATATGGAATTAGATAAGATTAGCAATTGTAATAATGTGATTAATACCATTTTGTTTGTACTAAGCTGAGTGACAGCCAGGTGCCACGCTGTTCACACAACAATTTGCATGTAAAAATAAAAAACTTAAACTAAAAAATAACAAAAAATGATCAGTAACATGTTCACTATCTTTTTCCCTTCCTCAACTAATAGGATTTCTCCTCCCCAAAACTTGATTTTCCCCCTTCTCTAAATGACAAAAATTCTGTTCTGTTTCTGATTGCTCAGTGATTGCTACAATGACTTTTTTAGCATGCCACTAAGATCACAGCCTGCAATTTACTTCTATGTTTTCTTTTTGTGGGAAGACCAAAAAGCTAACTTGCAAATAGCCTCTTTAGAAGTTCAGTTAGTCACACATTTTTAAGACATTCCAAAAATCCTACTAAGCTCCTTCTGAACTCATTTGGTTGACTACTAACTGAATCAAACATTTAAAAGCTCTCCTTTCAGATTAGATTTCACATGTTGGTCTTTAGGGAAATAGGTTTTTCATTTTATTTAAATAACATTTTATTTTACAGATTTGCAGGATTTTATGTAACTGATATCTGGCTTTCCTATTTCTTATTCATTTAATGAAATAAGTTCAATTAGACACACAGAGAGTATCTCTAAAACAGTTTTAATTGCAGGACAATTTAGGAAAGATAACTTATTTTTTCTAAGATTTTTCAGAAAGGAATCCTTCCTGATGAGGTTATAATGTATGGTTTGTTATAAATTTGTGAGACTTTATGCATATTATTGTGCCAATGGCTCATTATGGAGCCATTGGCTATATTGCAATGAAATGTTATTCAGCTTTCTGTCCAGAACATTATGTATTTGAATGTATTCTGTGTCCTGTGCTTTGTGTGATTGTACCAATGGAGGCTCATTCGATTTCACTGCACACATGTTGTGCATTGACAATAAAGGGTTCAATTGAATTTAATCATGAAATAAATTGCCCTGTGCAGAATGAAAAGGAGTCTAAAAGAATCAAGTATAGTCATGTAAAAGGCTTACAACATAGGATAATTTTACATTGATGAAAAACTTTACTTCTCCATTGTGGGAGGAAGCATAGACTCCAAATTGACTGGGATTCGTCAGCAGCGATCACATGATGAGTCGATGTAAATATAAAAGCTATCGCCTTTCCTGGATTACTCCAGTGTTTTCATCGACTCAGCTCGCTGATCACTGTTCTTTTGCCAGAGTCACCAGTCAATTAGAGTATTTATCTCATTTCAAGGTATTTCTCAGTTGTTTCCACAAGAATTGTACAGGCGGATTTTTTCGTTTGGCTGCGAGAGCGGTTTTGTTTGGCCCTCCCCCTTTCCCCCCCCCAGCTGCCCCTCGGGCGGAGCAGCCTTTTTAGCCGGCAGCCTTGTCACATCTGGGAAGGCAATACATTGGCATTAATTCAGCAGCTAGTGCGCAGCGTTTCTGCCTAAAATTGGCTGTTTTCTTTTCCAAAATGCTGTTTTCTGTTCGGCCGCTCGGCCTTTGAAACTACCGCCTCTGCATTTGCGCAGCTGCCACCGGCTTATCGGAGGCTGCGGTTCTTATCGCAGCCGGTGCCGATCGTCCGTGCCTCCCCTTTTTTCTTTGCCTCGACGCCTGCAACAGGCCTCACTTTCTGTTGTCACTCATTTCAAGCACTTTATATTTACTTTTGAGAGGCGTGGATCTGTGCCATTTCCTGGCGGCGTTTAGAGGACGCGACGACGGGCGCCATCTTGTCTTCCCGTTAAGGGCGCGAAGGCTCAGTGCCATTTTTCCCTATTGCAGACTTCGCCAATTTTTAAAAAAATTTTCTAATTGATTCACCCGCTCCATCTTTTGGACAACTTCCCTCACTGTACATAGTTAACTTGTTCTACAAAATATATATATATATGTATATATGTTGGTTAATTGTTTTTACTGCTGGTACTTTAAAAATTCAGGGAGACCGGTATAGATCTATTTCAAGCT
>JAEANM010007675.1:0-17560 GCA_017656035.1 Myanophis thanlyinensis | reverse complement strand
CAGAGGGACACCCCCCTCTGGGCCCACCCAGGTCTCGGTAATGCCCGCCAGGTCTGCCTCCCCCTCTTGGATAAGGTTGTGTATGAGGGGGGCCTTGTTGATAATAGACCTGGCATTGCATAACATCAGCCAAAGACCTCGGGACCGAGGACACTGACCACCGGGGGAACAGGAAGTAATTTGGGGGTCGGAGCGTGCCACCATATACAGCCAACGAGGGCGCGCTCCCTGAACCTGATATGGCCCCCTATACCCGCCATAGTTGCCCCTCCCACCAACTGTGCTAATAATGTTGCGCCCCTCCCCCAGAACCATCCCCCCCTCCTTGACCCGAACCCCCAACCCCCCAACCCTCTCCGACATGTCCAGCCTTTGGCCTGGCATTAGCCTTGAACAAAAGACCCCCCCCTCCCGATAGGGCAACCTCCTCCCTAACCCCGAACTAAAAAATCCAAATTAGAAGCCCATTTGGCGGTAAATTTAGTTGGGGCCCAATTCCCAAAATCTCTGCGCCGGCATGATTGTTGTCCGTGATAGCGTCTCCAGTCCTGCCACTTGCCAGCGCAAGCATGCACTCTGTCTGCCCGCCCCCAAGCAGAGCAGATGGGCTGCTGGAGGAGAGGGGGTGAAAGAGGGGGGAACGGCTTGGACATCACGGGCCAGGTAAATGCGCTCCACGGCCGCATGCATCCCGCAGGCCGTAGTTTGAGGACCCATGCCATGGAGCACTTTAAAGGTAAGAACCAACACCTTGAATCGCACCCGGAAGGCCACAGGGAGCCAGTGTAGCTCCCGAGGGCAGAAGTGACTGCAAAGAGCGCCCCGATCCAGAAAGGGCAGCAAATGGAAGATCCTTTGGACCTGATAAAATGCCCTCCTGGAGACAGCTGCAATCTGATCTTCTAATGACGGCCGTACATCCAGGAGGACACCCAGATTGTGAGCCCTTTCCATGGTGGTCAAGAGCTCTCCCCCCACGGCCAGTGATGGAACAAGCTGGCTGATTCTGGGTGCAGGAAATCACAGCCACTCGGTTTTGGCTGGGTTGATCTGGAGCCTGTTTAGACCCATCCAACTCAGCACGGCCTCCAGGCACCAGTTCATCACTTCAACGGCTTTGTTGGGGTGGCCTGAGGTGGAAATATACAGCTGAGTGTCATCAGCGTACTGATGGAAATCCACCCCAAAGCCGCAGATGATCTCACCCAGCGGCTTTACATAAATGTTGAACAGTAGAGGTGAGAGCACCCACCCCTGAGGCACCCCACATATTAAGGGCCTCGAGGCCGACCTCTGCCCCCCTGCCAAAACAAATTGCAAACGATCGGAGAGGAAGAAGGACAACCACGGTAATATGGTGCCTCCCACTCCCAACTCCCCCCCCCAATCGCTGCAACAAGATACTGTGGTCTACAGTATCAAAAGCTGCCGAGAGGTCTAATAGGACCAGGACAGAGGAATAACCCCTGTCCCGTGCCTTCCAGAGATCATCCACCAACACGACCAAAGCTGTCTCCGTGCTATACCCGGGCCTGGAACCTGATTGGAGAGGATCAAGATACATTGCTTCATCCAGGTGCTGAGGAAGCTGTCGTGCCACCACACTCTCAACAACCTTCGCCATAAAGCAAAGGTTGGAGACCGGCCGATAATTAGACAACAATGTTGGATCCAGAGATGGCTTCTTGAGGAGAGGTCTCACCATCGCCTCTTTCAAGACAGTGGAAAAGAACCCCTCTCTCAAAGAAGCCTTAATAATCCCCTGGAACCAACCTCGCGTCACCTCCTGGGTGGCCAACACCAGCCAGGAGGAGCATGGATCTAATAAACATATGGTGGCATTAAGGCTGCCCAGCAACCTGTCCACTTCTTCTGGGGTCACAGGGTCAAACTCAGCCCAGATGGTCTCTCCAAAAACCACCCCCACCCCCTTGCCCAGAGGGGCCCAGTCAGAGTCCAGCCCGTCCCAAATCTGAGCGATTTTATCCTGCAGAAAACAAGAAAAATCCTCGGCCCATCCTTGCAAGGTGTCCTCCCGCACTCTGACCTCTAGAAGGGAGCGGGTCACCCTGAAAATGGCGGCGAGGCAATTTTCTGTGGACGCAATAAGGGTGGAAAAGTGAGAACACTTTGCCGTCCTTATCGCCACTAAATACGTCCTAATATAGGATCGTAGAAGTGTTCGGTCAGATTCGGAATGGCTAGCCCTCCAACCACTCTCTAGGCATCTTTTCCGGCGCTTCATCTCCCTTAGCTCCCTGTAAATTTCCCTTCGTCTCCCTTAGCTCCATGTAAATTTTTTCTTATAAATGAGATTAATATAAGGATATAGATTGTAAATATAAAAATATATAGCCATTGGTTGAACTTGGAATTTTAAACACTGAGAATCCTTGCATAAAAATGAAGGAATAAAAGATTAGTCAAAAGAATATAAATAATAGATATGTATATATTAAGATAAATAAATGATGATAAATTAGAATATAATTACAAGGAAAGACTTGAAAGAATGGCACAAACATTTTTTTTGTAACCAACTGACACACTGTAAGCATGGAATTGGACGATGCCTTTTTAGATTTATATGTTTTTTATGTTATGTATGTTTTATGTTTGTCTTAAAAATAAAAAAACTTTTTAAAAAAAATTCTTGGGAAGAACTCAGTGTGTCTGAAAGATGATACTAGCTAATAAAGAACTGGCTGGTGTGATTTCACATATTTTTGTGTATGCCGTAAAAATTATTTATTAAACTTTTATGCTGCCTGTTAATGAATCTGGGCAGCTCATAATAATCAAAGCACTAACAATAAAATCAATAAAACATAAAATAATAAAGGTAAAAGGTGGCAGTCGTAATGAAGAGTGGCATCTCACTTGGGCTATAAGCAAGGACTTCAAAAAACACTGAAGCTTTTAATATTTATTAAGAATGTTTAATTCTGACTTTTCATTGATTTAATGCAAATTATGGGTAAACAACCTTGACAAATTTGAAGTGAAGTTTCATTGCAAGGTAAATATAAGCTACCTTGACAAATTTGAATTGGTAAAGAAGACAAAATATAGTCCTGATATCCCGGGATCCTGATTTTTTTTATTCCAACTCTCAGTTCTTTCAAAGCATAGATATTTTCAGCTCTCCTGATACATAAGACTATGCAACTCAGCTGATTAGACCCCCTGAAGAGTGAAATCTCCACTGTCCATTCACCATCTTAGCTTCCCAGTAAGGCAAATAATTTTGCACATCTGATTTTATCTGCCCAGTCACCTCCAACAGCTGTCTACAGCCCAATTTTGGATGAAAGCCATCCATGGGAGCTGTTCATCTCATCCATATCCTCTTACTGGACTCCCTGTGAATCAAAGAAAATATCTTGCTGCTTCTTTTTTTGTCTAGACTTTAGATGTCTCAATCATTTTGATGACTGATACCTTGAAAATCCAATATTAGGTTTAGCTAAAGAAAGAGAATTGTAAAAGGCAATGCACATCGGTAAAGGATAAAAGTTTTTTTCCCCCAAAATGCCACATTGTATGTAAATCTGTTTGCAGTCAAAAATATTTTTCACAGGGCACAACATACTCCAAAATAATAAAAATCTGTTATTATGTTATAAACTGTTTAATAAATCAATCAATTAATTAATCAATCAATCAATTGTTTTGACCACTGGTTGCAACAAGTAAGATAAAACCTGCACAAAAGTGGCCAAATATTAATAAAATACACTAAAATGTACACAAGTTTGTAAAACATCAAAACGGTGTTATTACAGCAAACAAAATACTAGAAAACATTAAAAACATTTGCTAACTATTCTCTTTATTTAGCAGCAGTCTGTACAAAGTCTGTTAATTTCCATTACAATGTCTCCTTCTCTAAATTAATTAGATATTCAATTTTATATGAATCAAGTCAAAATGAGGTTTTTTTTTACCAAGAGGGGCTCAGAAAATTTTCATATGCTGAAATGGAAATAGAGCATTAGAATAAATCATGGATAAAATCTTCCATAATTTCCTTAGAGCAAGGGCAGAAGCATGTATTATATGGAATTTTGAGAAACCAGACCTAATTGCTGATACCATTTGCTGGTAAGTGAGTTTTGCCCCATTTTATGACTTTTCTTGCCACACTTGTTAAACGAATCACTGCAATTGTTAAATTAGTAATAGTGAATCTGGTTTCCCCACTTCTGCATTTTTTCAGGGCCATTGTAACTTTGAACAATCACTAAGCCAACTTTGTAAATCGAGGACTACCTGTAGTCATGTAAAGGTGTCTCAGAGGGATGGCACTGTAACAAATCTCAGATAATGATCACATTTGATTTGGTTTTATTAAGTGCTTTCTAAGAAGCAACTTTATTTTGTGATAATTTAAACACATTTCTTTGGGCAAAGATATTCAGTACCCCATTTTTAAATAATAGATTACTGTTTGCATTGTTTGGATTTAAGAAGAATTTTAGAGAAAATTCAAAGGTATGTATATGATTGGATAAAAATGTAAATCAACTGGTGCAAGGAGTGGCGAAATTCATTTGCTGTAGGAGGCACTACTTGATAAGTCAAAGATCAGGTTGTGAAAAGAGTCTAGCTCAATGATTAAATACCCTAAGAATTATTCTAGCTGTGATTGTGTATGTACGTTCTTCTTTATAGAGAAAGGGAATAGGAATACCATTAGGTATACAAGCTCTATTACATCTCAGTTCAATAAGTCACGATGCCAGCAGGGGTACATTAAAAAAATACTAGCATCTATATATTATACCACAGTTGTTTTGTTAAATGCAATGGTGGCTATATTTGTAGGGCCCTACCACTGGGCACCATGAGGTGCTTCTCTCAGATATGATATATTAAGAGCAGAGGCCAGCGCCTGCCATCCAAACATTCCTTCAAATATCATTGCTTGTTCTCATAATCCAAATCCTTCACTCACCATGGTGCTAATTTGATGCTGGCCTTGACTCAGGTATCTAACCTATTAGCTTTCCTAAGAGATATATAATCTGAAGGGCCAGGACAGCATGCAGCGAGGAACATCTTGGTTATTCCTAATAAAGTCCCTTCAAATATCACTTCTAACTATGTTTATGGAGAGATGATTGAATATATGGAGACTAATCATAGTAACTTTAATTTTGATTACATTTAAATGAAATTACCATAAATGAAATTTAATTTGTTTTTATGTGCTGCTGCGGTGGCACAATTTTTTATTCTGGTCATTTTTACTTTTTGGAATCAGATACCTGCCAGGTTCCTGTCCCAAAAGATTATATTGAGTAAAGACATAATAGACAACACTATTAGAATGGTCCTTGACTGAGCACATAGACAGAACATAGTCAGTCTAGACAATATACTTTTGGAAATATTATGAGAATCTAAGATTGTCTCTGTTATCCAACACCTTATCCCAAGACATAGATTATAAATATAAATTCAACCTGAAGATAAATCAGCTAACAGTTTCTGAATCAGCCAAAGATAAGGAAAATGTGCCTCTTCACCTAATTTAAGCTTGCCATACCAAACTAAATCCTAGCTCCAATGAAACCACATTTTGTTAAAGAGTAGATCACATGATTTAGTTGTCCTTTTGAGTTGTTGTGGCACTGCAAAGTCTGATAATCTCTAGTCCAAGAAAATCCTAGTCTGCTCTTCATTTAAAGGCAACTCTGCACAAAAGAGGCTCCAAGTTGATTAAATGCACTTATTAAGTTTGTACAGAGAAAATATAGCTTGCATAGTAACACATAGAAGAGAGAAGACTCCCAGTCACGAGACTGAACTTTGGGTAGTTGGCAACATGGCTGCACTTACAGCCATTTTTAGTGTCTCATGGTTATGTGACCATGTTTTACAATGGTTTTGTCCCAAAAGCAATACTTCTAGTTTTCAGCTAAACCACTCCCAAAGGGAACCATTGGTTTGCTTGATTATTGTGGTGTTCGCTTAACGAACATGAATTCATTTAACAACTGCTGCATAAAAGCAGTGTAAAATGGGTTAGTCACATGACAGTGGGCTCCATTATGGTCGTATGTTGAATATATACTGTCTTTAGAAATGTTTATTTATAATCTGTAATCTTTCTCTTTAAATATCTTCATCAGGAATGAGACTTTTGCCAGGTTAGAAAGATGTATTATGGTAATTTAAAGGGACCAGTGATCGGATTCTAAATTAAGTGGCAATATATACTTAGACCTTCTTATAATTATCATTTTGCTTATATGGGAATTGCGTATAATTCCCTGAATTAATGTGGTAAATAAGGAAATTATAAGATTCTTAACTGAAAACATGAAGAAAGGTGTTTAAGAACAATAAAGAAATCATTATACCATGCAACTGATATTTCTCCCCATTTTTATTTAACAAAAAGACGAAAGTATTGCAAAAGGATCTTTCTAAATCTAGAGTATATTGGTTTGATAGTTTAAGCCTATCTTTGATAATAATGTTTTAAAATCACAACCCAAACCCTGGTAACAGACATTGGACCCATTAAATTCAATATGTGTCTTTGCAGATAATATGCTGAGAATCACAGACTTGGTTCTGAATGGTTGTTATTTGGCAGAACTTTTCATTGCCTTGAAATAATGGGGGGGAGGGGCAGAGCGGAGAACAGATACAGATGAGAATCCTATTGCAATCCACCACAGCTGGAAGGGATCAAATAATGGAAAACTCAGTTTGTGAATCACAGGTGTTAATAATAAACTCTGGGAGGAAAAAAAGCAATAGCTTGAGTTATTCAAAAAAGAAATGGAAAGAAATTCAGGAAAAGAACCGCAGGAAAGATATTTGGCTAAGGAAAGCAGAGGTAAAATGTAAGGTAACAGTATAGTGGCAAGGAATGGACAGGTTTTTTTGCCACTGTATCTATTTTCTTCAAATCTAAGGCACGAAAGCTTCCAAGTATATGTTAAATACAATGGCTTTGCTAAATAAGCATTTGCCCTTTGCCAAATTCTTTTCTATAAAGAAAATTATTTCTGTAATTTAGCAGAAACACTCCCTTGCATTTCTCTTCTCTCTTGCCATTTCTTTTCTAATAATATCTTCTAATCCTTGTAAAAGCAAAAAGAGAGAAAAGACCTGCACTTGTTCTTCAGATTTTGATTCTGCAAACAATGATTTTGCTTTTTCTCCCCACAAGTCAATTTTGGAGTAAAATCTGGAAAGAAAGGAAGGGGATATTAACATATTTTTGTTCAAGATTCATCCTTCTTCCCCCTCCCCCTAAGGTTTTGCATTTGCATTTGAATGCCCCTCTGTTCTTTATTATAAGTAAGAATTAAAAGAACAAAGAGGATAGGAAATGGGGAGTAGCAAAAAGAGACAGAAGCTGGAGGTGGTGACTGACACACAGAAGAAGAACTGGTGTTCTAAGTCTCTGGTTGTCTAGATTCCAGCTGACAAGTTCCAGAGGTGTAATTTAGTAGAAACACTTCCTTGCATTTCTCTTCTCTCTTGCCATTTCTTTTAAAGCAAATGAATATACACATCCAGACCAAGAGCATTTGTTTTTTTTTTTGCTATACTGCTGCTGCAGAGGAATTGCATAAAATATGAAGGCTTATCTTTTTTTCCTCTGTATGTAGGTATTTATAATTCTGTTAATAGTTCTGCATTGTGAAACATACCTATAAATCTTTGAAGTTGAGAAAGTTCAGAAAAGTAAAGACTGGCTTTCAGATTAATTACACAAGGCATATAAAGAAGCTTATCGTCACCCAATATTTTTTAGGCAGAATGAAAGGCTTTTGAAGAGCTGAAATAATTGTTCATTCATTCATTCATTTAATTTATATGGCTACCCATATCAAGTACATGACTCTGGCTGGTTCTCAATATTAAAATAAAGAAAGAAAAGACAGATACAGATACATATCCTTTGAAGGACTGTTGATCAGAATCCACAAATGAGAGCACAGGATTGGAACATGCCACTGGAACAATATATCCTCATATGGTCCTCGAGAATGGCCTGTGCCCCATCTCCCATTACATCTCCATTACTGTCACTGCCAAGATATTACAACCCATTCCCAATCCAGCCGCCCAAAGACTCTCACCCCTCACCCCAAAATGGTCCATGCCCAAACTAATAGCCCCCACCAAACACACAAAATTATAATCTACTCCAGGGGCCCACTAAATCCAGAGGCACTTCTACAAAGCATTCAGCCAATAAACAAGGACCTTCCTACCATGCCTATCATATATAAATTGTCTTTCAATACTCCCACCAGTCCCCTCTCACTAGAGTGGCAGCATATTCACTAATCCAACCATCTAACAATCCAGAGGGTGATTCAAACCCTCCTTCCTCCAGTTCTCACCTATAGGAAAGACAAGTAGTCTCCTATATTCATGGGAAAATCAAACCCCTCCAAGTCCTTACCTCCAGTCACTAATCCAAAAATTACCAACAAGATCCCTTTAAATTGTGATAAGAGAACACCTTAATGTCGGCTATGAAATTGCTTCTTGTTCCAGACAGAGGCAATATGTCTACCAGGCTAGGTAGGGAAGGAAAGCTGCAGCCATAGGGCCAAGGCTGAAACTAACCCCTTGGCTCATCCCCTCATATTCCACAGTCAACTCATCACCATATAAGCACTTCCTTTCAATGCTGGAGCAGCCACTTTCATCTGGTCTAACTTACTTCCATCTCCACTATCCCAACTCCAGTACTCATCATCAATTCAATTCAATCCTTTATTGTCAATGCACAACATGTGTGCAGCAAAATTGAATCTTTGCACAAGCCAACAAAAATCCTCCTCCATTGTTTCTCCCAGCTCTCCTTCCCACCACCACATTGCCAAATGCTGATTAGTGCACCAACTGCAGAAAAAACAATTACTACCAACCTGCCTTCCATCGAGGAACTGTATACTGCATGAATCAAAAAGAGAGCTTAAAAAATATTTAAGGACCAGTTACATCCTGGACATAAATTGGTTCAACTCCTACCCTCAAAACGACACTATAGGGCACTGCACACAAGACCAACTAGATACAAGAATAGCTTTTCCCCCGAATGCCATCACTCTGCTAAGCAAGTAATTCCCTCAACACTGTCTAACTATTTATTAAGTCTGCATTACTATTATTTTCATCATTCCATCATCCACCGTCCCCACTATAACTATAACTTGTTGCTTATATCGTTACCATTTATATTGATTATTGTCTCCTAGTATGATTTGACTACTTATTTATACCCCATGACTATCATTACATGTTGTATGATTCCTGCCATATGTACTGTTTCCTTTAATGTACACTGAGAGCATATGCACCAAAGACAAATTCCTTGTGTGTGTCCAATCACACCTAAATAATCAATAAAGAATTCTATTCTATTCTATTCAAATGTTCAACAGCTGATCTATGCATTTAAATGTCCAGCTATCTCTGTCTGTCCCAGATAGACAATTTTCCAGTTAACAAGTCAGATAAAGGTGAGCTCTTGGATACCATGTTTGGTTCTTTTCCTGAAGTTGCCACCAAGTCTGACAAGGGATGCAAACTGCATGGACTTGATAAAAAGCAGTACCCACCAAGTCCAGTAGAAGGAAGAGCTAAGAGACTTTCACCTTCCAATCCAATTGCCTGCAACGCTAACCTTGTAAATTGTAACTGACCCAGAGTCATGTGTGAGTTGGATGGCCATGTAAATTTATTTAATAAATAAATAAAAATAGATAACTTGCTCCAACATTCTAAGAGCCATCTACCACCAATGCCTGCTCCGCAAACACTAAACAAAACAAAATCATATCAGACTTCTTCATTCTTTTTTCCATCTCTGTTCTTTAATTGAGTCTAGATGATCAGAATCATGTTTCACATTTATTCAGCCTTCTTCCATATTTAGTAATAAAATAATGATATTCAAAGCAGAATAAAGCTAAGTAATGTTTTTTTTTTCACAATTTACAAATAGAACTTTTTGTGACATTTCACATTTCTTTGCTCAGAGTTACCATTTTTCCAGTGATCTCCAGTTTTATTTTATTTTTTCTTTAGCTACAAATGTTCTTCTATCTTCTTTGGGTTTCTGCTTCTTCCTTTATTTATCCCGTTGCTGAGATTATTTCCTGCACTTAGTTACTCAATCACTTTTTTATTTGTTTCAAGGAACATGCTTAAAGTAAAAATGATATTTTATTTCCATCAAAATAAACAACTTTTGCTTTCCTATCAAAAACTGGACTGCAGCACATTCCCCAATTATCTTTTAACTTCCAATCTGAAGTTATCAACATGCTATGATATCACTGAGGTTCAACAAATTATTACCAGAGCAATATTAAATTTAAAATATAAATAATTTGATAAACATATTTATTTTTATTTATTTATATCTCACCTTTATTATTTATATAAATAATTCAAGGTGATGAACATACTTAATACACCATACTTCTCCTATTTTCCTCACAACAAAAACCTTATGAAGTGGATTGGGCCGAGAAAGAGTGACTGGCCCAAGTCACCAATTAGTTTTCATGGCTAAGGCAGGACTCACAATCTCCTGCTTTCTAGCTTGATGCCTTAACCCATAAAATCCCTTTTTGAATGATGTTATGAAGCTTCCATGTGAGAATTTTAACCAATCTTTCTGATGCTGAAATTAAGCAGATGACTTTACCAGACCACTGACAGGATTTTCAGGCAAGACTTTCAATCCTATAGCAGTCAAGTACAAGGAAAAAAGAGGATGGTTTTACTTCTGGCACAAACCACTGTAAGCAGTCTACATAATCCCTACTTTGAATGCTATCATCATTGCAGTTTACAATGGCTTTATCAGAGGATTAATTGAATTGCTCCTGTTCTGTTTGTTCCTTGCTAACATTAACAGTTCTAATCAGAAAATCCAGAAGACTTTTATATCAATTACCAGTTTTAGTTTGGATTGGGGAGGCTACCAACTATAAGAACTTATGAAATTTAGAGGAAAGTGCTGTAAAGAGAGCTAAAAAAGACATAGGTTTATTCATGCTCAGAAATGTATGCACTATACTTATAGTAAAGAAACAGAAGAATGAATTTGATATCAACTGGCCACTATAGGACAATAGTGTGTCAAAAGCTTCTTTTACTCCTCCATTCTCTATTATGAGATGACAACATGGATGAGAGTGTTTCAGTACGTTTATTTTTCTATTTGTATACATTAATGAGGGACCAAGGATAAGAAATCTTGGGGTTTTGGTTAAGAATGATTTCATAACTGAGTACTGATTGTGGTTACAGTACATCAACTGATGCAAATTGTTGTACATCTCACTATGCCAGCATTCACTGTTGATTTCACTTTTGGAATTTCTCAGTCATTCTCTTCTCTTGAATTTTGCAGTCTCTCATATTTGATTCATTGCAAAATGTGCCACTTAAGTTCACATATGAATGTACAACATTAATTTTTAATAATTCAGAGCTGGACGAGGGTTAGTTGAACATCTGTAATGTCTCTGTTGAAAAATAGTGTTTGAGGTGAATTCATAGTACTTGGATTGGACAAATAGAAATTGGACAACCATTTGTCTGAAATGGTATAAGGTCTCCTGCCCAAGCAGTGGGTTGGATTTGAATACCTCCAAGGTCCCTTCCAACTCTGTTATTCTATATGTTCCCCCAATCATCATGCTGATGTAAGCAAAAAGTACCGTATCTTGGATAATGCAACATGCAAGAAAAAACCAAAACCATAGGGCCAATTATCAAGCTAATATTTGTTTTCTTCTTCTATATTAATAGCTTGAAGAATTTTTTATTGTGTCCTTTCTTTTACTCCTCTTGATATTTGAAATTTTTTAAACAGTGTGACCACAATATTAACCAAGATGTATAGATTTCCCTAATCTATGCAGAGACCAAGATATGCATGACTATCTGAAATGACTGAATACATATGTAAGAACTCATATTGGATGGAGTAACACTGCAGATGTTCAGGCACACAACTTGGCTTTCGTCGCCTCCATGTGCTGAAAACTGTAAGGATAACTTAACCTGCTTTAGTTTCCTTTGGGTAAGAAGTCACCAGAGACCTAATATGCCTTATGGTTGCTTCACTTATAGAAATAAAAGCAAAATACAAGGAGAGACAAGGAGATAATCCTGTAAGGGAACTGATCTCCCCTCTGAGGTTCCCATGGTGTATCCTTTTTGTCTATTCAGCTCTTTCTTAAGTCTATCCTCCAGTTCAAAACTTGAAAATGATTTTTTCTAAAGGGCTATATTCTGACTCACAATAAACCTTGAACCTAATGCAGAATACTTTGATTCAAGCTAGGTTTTAACTCACTTAATGCAGGTTGGCAGTATCTCTTGCTTCCTGTCTCTGGTTCTAAATCCCCTGTAGGGCTTAGCTTTTAAATGGAAATTGTCAGAAGCATATAACAAGTTCCTGTGACGAATGACTTGTAAGCCAATGATGACAGCAGAAGGAAAATCATGAATTAACAAGAACTGAACAAATTGGGCATAAATTAAATAAATTGTAATAAGAATCAACCTTAGGATAGACAGTTCAAATAACTTGGGACATAATACCTAGAGCTTGGGAGTTGCATAGATCACCATCATGCAAACAAAAGAATCTTTAAACAGCATAATTTATACAGAGAATTTAACAATTTGATGAAAGTTCCATTTTATTACCCACAATCCACCCCATATTATGTGATAGGTATATCAGCAATTTCTCCACTGTTATAAAAGGCCACAAAAGGGTGAAATCAACTCAAACCCAAAATGCTAATTCTTAAGACATCTTTAAACTGGGTAAAATATTAAGAAACAAGATGGGATGTCATTATCCCATAATGTCAAAAAGAGCTCCATTCAGGAAAAGTTTTGAAACAGACTAACAGCCCAAAGATGACTCTGAATGTTACAGCTCCTAGACTTAAAAGCCAAATTACCCTTGATCCAAATCCAAAGATATGTCTCTCTCATAAACAGCACAGAATGATGGCCCATGTAAAAAAGTCTTACAAAGTGTAATAGACACTTGCAAAGTAAGAAATGGATATGTGAAATTACTGTTATCAATTACTATTGTACTTGAATATAACCAGTCTGACTTTGTTAGATCATCCTTCAAACTTTAGTGCTAAATTCTTGTTTGAGATCAATGGGTCTAATAATTATTTTGTGGCAATAGCCACTTATGTTATAATTTCCTAGAGAGAATCAGAAAATTGTATTTTTGTTGTTGTGTTATTGTCTCTTTTAATATGTCCATTTTTATGCTGCTCTTACTTTGAGATTACGTTGTTTTAATGTTTTTTTAATTTTATCTTAACAATTCTTATTTATACTTTTGAACATGTTGGTTCAGATTTTCTTTTATACAATAGGAGCCAAAAACTGTATTTTTGAACACAATTACTTGCAAGTAAATGTCATTAACACAGTAGTATTTGATAAAAATGTATAAGATTACATTGATTATATTGAATATTGCACATACAAACATGCAGGAAAATGGACATTCATTGAAGCTAAATGCTAAAGATTTTCAAGTGCTAATATGCCAACTAAATACATATGTATACACCTTGTTTCTATCTAGGTTCTTCTAGTTTTGGTTCATTTATAAAATTAGCTGATAAACACTTAAGACTTATTTCATGCAAATAACTGGACAGGCTTATGCAATGTGTAGTTCCTAAAACTATATATAAAATGAAAATGCTTGCACATTACAACAATATGGAAAAAATCACACAAAATATGCATGCTAGGGAAAGTGAATAATTTTTCCCCCCATCTATTTAATCGTGTCTCATTCTTAGAGACTGCCTGCAAGGTTTTTCGGAAGTCATTTTCCATTGTCTCCTTCCTAGAGCTGAAACAAAGTGACTGGCCCAAGGTCACCCAACTTGTTTTGTGCCTAAGACAGGATTGAAAACTCATGGTTTTACAAACTCTTGGCTAAACAAAATAAATAAAATAAAACCATATACACATAACAATGCAGATTTTCACAGGTCAACTTTTCAAACCAATGGGAATAATAAAAGAGGAAAATAAATTTGCAGTCTGAAAGTGAGAAAGTGATACAGATTAAAATGAACAGATTCATCCAGCCTGATAGTATCTATCTTCTTTTTGCATCTCTTCTGAATTCATGCCCTTTTCAATTAGGTGACAGGAAAAAAAATGCCAGGAAAAAAAATGTCTTCTGCTAATTATGGTCTGATATCTATTGTGAAACCTGAAAAGAAAGAGTATATGTTGGAAATACAATAGGTTGTGATTTGGGATTAGAAGACAAGGATGGATCAAAAATTGTCACTGATTAAAACAAAATAAAAATTGATATCGACAAATGGGAAACAATATTCTTTGAGCCACATCTCATGACAAAAAAACAGAAGCATCAGGCTAGTGTGTGGGAAAGTATATGGGCTAGACATTAACATCCCAAAGCAGAAAAGGACAAAGTCTAAGGAAGTCTATTGTGTAATTCAGGTGGAATGATTATATGGGGACCTGACAAACTGACAAATGTGGCTATTTCCATTTCAAATGGGAAACTGAGATGAGATCAAATGCATTTCACAGTAATGAATCAGAACTTCCTGCACATCAAGACTTGCAAACACTCAGCATAATTGAAGGTCTACAGAGCCAAAAACCCAGGATATATAAAATCTGCTCACAGGGTTGAAAAAATGCCAAATACAAAAACAACCTCAGCTAAAAATCAAAATTATTAATGCAGCATGAAAGCATTGAGACCATTTTTGGTTTGGAGTTCTACTCGCTTGAAGAGTCAATGCCAGATTTTGTATGGTAAGTTTTAATGGACTATATTAATTTCCCCCCCTGTAATGCCAATCAGTTGTTCTGGAGCTACCCTTTTGGCTTGGAATTTTGGGACTCCCACCATGTCTGGACTGTAAGAGATTGGGAAGGGGAGTTGTTATAGAGCAGGGGTGTCAAATTCAAGGCCCGGGGTCCAGATCCAGCCCATGGGGTACTTAGATCTGGCCCATGGGGCTGCCCTGGAAACACCGAAGGACCGCCCACGGTGTTTCTACCAGTGAAAACAGGCTCCCGAGCCCCGTTTTCAACTGCCAAGGCCTTCTGCAACCCTCTGCCAGTGAAAACAAAGCTCAGGAGGGCCACACGTGGCTCTAGAGCCCATTTTCACTGGCAGTGTGCTCAGGCCACCATAGGTGCCCCTGATAGGAGTGATAGTGAGCTGGCCATGCCCACCCTGGCCACACCCATCCCGGCCCCTGAGGTCAAACACAACTCTGATGTGGCCCTCAATGAAATTGAGTTTGACACCTCTGTTATATAGCAAAACTTCCTCTAGTCACCAATAGACAAAGAGCCAGTATTGCCAAAGGAACCAGCTGGAGATACAATTGATCAGTGACCCAAGTTACTAATGGCTTTAACTGTGAGTATTGCAGGTGCTGGTATGTAAAGCATGTGTCTGGCACCCTTAAAAATAAGAAAGAGCAATACATTTACATGTCATTCTCAGGGAAGAAAACTTAAACTCACTAAGAGATGGGTAACCTTTTTATGGTTGAAGACCTTTTCTACCTGAGATTTTAATTGTTGGATCAACTAACAGAAAACCTTTGGAAACATTTCTTTATTAATATTAAAAGAGGTAATGAGGCCATAATGCATTTTAATAACTACATTTCATATTATATGTAAGTCTTCATTAAAGAACATATGCATATGAGAACATTCATTATATAATTGTCAATTTAGAGGATGCATACCTAAAGTGAACAGGTTTGATTATGGCATTGTTGCACACAAGTATAAAAAGTGAGGATTAGGTGCCACAAAAGATAAGCATGATGCATCATGGAAATCAAAATGTGTGAAAATAAATGGAATGCTTAGTGAATGTTTTAATGCTGAGCAGAAAGCAAGGCAAAGATATGCAATGCTCCTTTGGTTGCTTAATATATTTATGGATAAATTAGTGGGGCCCACAAGAACAGCCAGGAATATGACAAGGATGTGACCAAACAGAAGAGGGCAAAACTTAGGCTTATTTCTTGAGAGGAGAGTAAGGTGAAGATGTGTGAAGGAAAATATATACTGTACTTTCCATCTTTGGTCTATGAGTTCATGTTTGTGTACCTAGGAATGGCTCTTCATTTTGGGGGCAAGTAGTCTTAGACACTTCACAGGACTTGAAAGAGAGGATTGGCCCAATGAGTTGGCTGAAGCCTTCAACCTGGGTTTGTCTTATCCTGATCTAACATTCTATTTAGTATACAACATTATTCCAACATCCGTTTTTGTCATTATTTTTCCAATAAAATATGACAAATCACATTGCTGAAAATCAGCAATTTGCAGCAAATTTCAGCATTATGTTATCAGGGCATTCAGGGAGATACAAAAATGGGTCTTGTTTCAGCATGTGGCCCGCAGGCTTTCCTCTTATTCCTGTGATGAAATAAAAATGGGAAAAATACAGCATCTTCTCAAAAGGCAAAAATACAGACATTATTCTTCTAATGGGATTATCAACTACTCTAATGTTTTTGTATAGAAATTCTTGCTATTGTCCCTCTGAAGGTTAAAAAGGACAATTATTTATTTAAGAAAATTTATAAGACTGCCCAAATCACCCTCAGTGACGCTGGGTGGCTTATAAAGATAAAAATCCAATTTGAACACCTTGATGTACATTTCAAACTTTCTAGGTATGATTTTGGCACTGTGAGATGTTAAAGAATCCTTGTGATGGATGCTAGACTAAGCCTGCAACATGCAGTTTAGAAAAAAGAATTTTGACCATAAGATAACTACCTTCTCTAATCTTTTTTCTTTTCTTTTCTTTTTTCTAACTTTTATTGTTTTATAGAACAAATATAAAATTAAAAAAATAGAAATAGGATATTAATGGAAGGAAAAAAGAAAGAGAGAAAGAAAATTTGGAGCACAAGGGGAAAAAAAAGCATTTACTTCCAACTCATTTTAGCACAGTAGACGATAACATTGCAGCCTCAACTTTTTACTTTTATACACTGTATTAGTATATACTAGCCATTTTTATAACAACAAATCTATCTAATTGGCAAAACCAAAGTCAAAGTTTCATTTTTTTATCACAAGCACAAAATCCAGAAGTGATTTTCAAATAGAAAACGTAATTAAATATATTCTCCTCTTTGAATAAAGCAATCAGTTTAGCTATTTCTGCTTTTTCTTCCTGACTGTGTAAATAATATATATTTCTGCACTTAGTAATATTTATAAACTATCACCATTTATATTAATAAAATTCACTATATTCTTTCAGATTCTTTCACCGTAAAGGGAAAAATACTTTTTTTCTTCTATTTTAAAAAACTAAACTTTTATTTATAAACATTTCTAAGATCAAAAATGTTCTAATACATCTTTTTTAATTCCATTGTAACAATGAAGAAATTTGGATCTCCAACTTCCTGACCGGAAGACCACAGGCTGTAAGGATGGGTGGATGAGTCTCAACCTCACTCACCCTCAA
>JAEANM010007674.1:0-17560 GCA_017656035.1 Myanophis thanlyinensis | reverse complement strand
AGAGACTCACACCCGGCTACCTGCGGAACAGTGGTTTCCCTAGGACATAGGACCTCCTGGATGACCACCGCCACCCCCCCAGTTACATATGTAACTGATGAAGGTGTATATGTGTTGCAGGATCCAATCTGGTTTGGTCACTAGGACCAGAGCATAATAAGTCTTCCGAGCTTTCGGACTCGTGCTGGAGTTCATCCTCTGGGAACTTCTCTCTCATCAGAATGTGGTGAGAGGTTCAGGTATATGTGTGTGTGTGATTTTTACTGTATATTTTGTAAAGAAACATTTAAATTGGGTCTCCCATCTTTTTTTCATAAGCATCACTGCTAATATTGTATTCTCTTACTTCTCCTGGCTGCATAACATCTGCAGATGACCCAGGGAAGTTCTCAACACTATTGTTGCAGGTCTAAATGCAATGCAATTTCTTTCACTTCACTTAACAACAATGAGGTAGGCATTAAACCAAAGAGTCTGCTTCATTGCCCACAAAATGAGCAATGGACTGCTGGTAGTTGATCATCTGTGAGTAATTCTTGCTTCGGTATTTAATTGATTTACTGATACTTTCTGTAACCCTTACCAAATAATCTTGCTAGGCTGTAAGATTGGAAAGGAATTTTATTTCACTTAGCAAGAATTGCATCCTCTTTTCTCCCCCAACTTTTGACATTTTGCAGATCAAAAAAAGTAGGAGATTGGCTTATTAAATTTAGATGCCACCCATCTTACTCTGAAAAAATGACTCTTCCTTGAGTCTCGGCCACATATCAAAAAACAGCCAAGTTAAGAGATGTTATCTTATAGATCTTCTGTAGTTTTAGACCAGCCTTTCTCAATTTGATACCTCTAGAGCAGAGTTTTTTAAACTTTAGTTTATATTAGCCACATTAAGCTCGGAGAACTTCCATTCTGGCTGGAAAAATTCTAGGATTTGAAGACCAAACATCTTAAAGATGCCAGTTCAAAAGACACTACTTTAGTTGTCTTCCTTCTCCTTAGTGTAACTTTCATGTAATGCAGGAGGGGACTATTCACTTCTCCCAATATATGTCTGGGATTGTTTTTTTAAATGATGGTTACATATTGTAAAATGTTAAATATGTAGCATCCTTTGGTAAATGTTTCCCCTAGTACTATCAGGATGTGAAAGCATGATTCTTATAGAATTCAGTAAATTGAATGTTCAATCTTTCTTCTCTACTCTTTGATTTGCAAACCAAATGGAACCTATGGACAACAGCTGGATTTCTTTTTGTTTAGCATCCTACATAGTAACTATTTAGGTGGAAGATACACATCAGATGGGGAAGAAAGAGTGAAATAGCTCTTTCAGACTTTGATGTTTTTGGCTTATGGTGCAAGTAACAAATCTTAGTCTCTGTGAAGATGAGAGAGTAAGAGGACATGCATACTGTATGTGATATACTTTGCTCATTGAGTGTTGACTTTTCCTATTCTTTTGGTCAGAGATATTTTTTTCTGGTAGATTATTCCAGATGTTTTGGACAAAAAGGAAATATTTATTTCCCCATACCTTCAGATTAAAAGCAGTAATATTTATCATCAGGAGTAATGCTTGTTCTTCTCATACCTTGTCCATTGGTTGCAGCTAGAATTGTTCTAGAGTGCATAAGAAAAGATTTACATGAAGTACATAACATGAACGTTTACATTCTGGCTCAGGAATGCTGGGAATTGGTCCACAGATCATAAACAGGCCATAGTTTCCCAACCATGACCTAGACTGAGAAGTTGAATTTGCCTTGAAAAAAAGGCTGTGATAAATAATTTTCATAGTGCTGCCAAGAAAACTATCTTGGCACAACCATGAAGTCATCAGGAACTGGCTTTGACTCAAGAGACGTGATGTTTTCAAAATAGGTAGATGTGTAACGAAAGGCAAAATATATACATTTCTTCTCTTACCCATTTGATGGATTTCAAAATAAAGAGAAGCTACCGTGTGACTTAGCAGCATTTGTGGGTGTGGTGTCATCCTACAGACCTTAAGGGATATTTTTCTTTCTTTATGCTTGACTTCAGTTATGTCAGCTAGTGAGTGATTTTTCAAATAACTTGTTCTTCCTGTAAGCAGTCTGGCTGCATTATATTGTCTTCCTGCCTAACCTTACTAGGGGCAAAGGTTATGATAATAAAGGAGTAAAAAGAAGTGCACATATTTTTATTTGTCTGGAGAAAAATTACCAACTATAGTCTTACCATGAATTGTAAAAGGAATATGGGCAGTCAACCCACAGTTTGCAGTCACACCTCCATACGTTCAGAGTAGTTGTCAGAATCTGAGAGGAAACAGGACAAGCAATTTTTCAGTTCCACTTTTGGGAATCTACTGTCAAAATGTCTGCATCCACATTATTTATAAATATAGTTGCACAATTGCCATGGCTACTAGGCTGAGAAACTTGGATACTGTTTACAATATTATTGAGAAGCAGGCACAGTAACTATCCCATACACATCAAGCCTTTTATGGCTGCTAATTTTTTTTCTGCCACTTTTAAGATATTTTTGCTTTATTAAATAAAAACCTCCTAATGATATTTAATAATAAGAGAACAATACACGTGTGAAGGTCAGAACATTTTGAATCCTGACACTGATTAATTACTGAAAATGCATCTCTTTCCCCTACAAATGTGATGACCAGATGAAGATGTCAAAATATGTGTGCTGTTCTCCTAGATCAGAGTGAACTTATCAAGTACATCTTTTTTGTATAGCATGTCATGACGTGCTCGTAGAATCAGGAGTAAAGAAAGCCACTATTGTGAAAGGTAACTCATTCAGATTAATATTCCAATTGGCATTTTACAAGGTGGAAATCTAGTACTAAAAAAAGTTCCCTCAGCTGAACTCTTGTTATTCCTTATATAAATTAATTTCTGCTTTGAGTGTAATAAGTCTTTCAGTCAGTTCTCTTTGTTATTTATTTTCTCTCTCTTTTGCAGCATCCCCAATGACTGCTGGTAGTGGAGAAAAGTGACAAAAAAAAACCCCATCCCTTTTGCTTATTATTTCATTTTTAGACAGAAAAATGTGTTGGATTAGTACACCTAAGAATGCCCTCAAAGAAAAAAGATGTCTGTTGTTCAGTCCAACACACTGGCTTGCTTTCAATAGTTCTATGAGAGCTCAAACTTCCGGATATAATTCCTAGTATAAATGACAGTTACATCATTGTTATGTGCTCAGACGACTGTGTACATTTGGACTGCCAGCTTCTCTTCTTTGCTGTCTTTACTATAATCTGTGCTGCCTATTCATGTTTCAAAAGCATGTGTTCACTTGTTAGTACTTTGTTATGAATACAGAGATGTTGTCATTTTGCTTATGACCAGAGAAAGAGCCTCTCTTTTAAATAGCTCGATCACACGTGTTCATTGGTGTAGAACACTGGGAAAATACAGGGATTAAAAATGAACAAGGGGGAGGAGCTGAGCGCCTATGGATCAGGATTGATTGCTAGTCATTTCTGCTCCTTCTTGACCTTCAATGGTCTTTGATGGTTTAGACAAATGAAAGGCAAAGGAGGCCTCTGTACCATTTGAAGCTGATTTTAAACAGATACCCATCTGCAATGAGAAGTTCCTGTCTTCTTGGAAACACATGCTCAGGATAGTATTTTGATTGGATGTAGACGTCCTATAAGAAAGTCTCATAGTGAAGAAAGAAAAAAGTTATCTTACCTCTGGAGAGGAGAGGAGAGGAGAGGAGGAGAGAGGAAGCAGGACGGACGGAAGGAAGGAAGGAAGGAAGACTATGAGACAGGAGGCTGAGGGACCTGAACATACCTTCACTTCTTCCTTCAAGTACTGGATTGGAAGCTTCTGCTGTAACCACTTAACTTCTAGAAAGGATCTCCTAAGTCTTAAAGCATATGTTTCTCAACTTATTAGGACTACTTCTGCACATTAATCAGAGGCTGTTGGGGAGATGGGACCCTATTCCTTGCTAACCACTTTCTATAGACATCTCCACAATTCTGTCTTCTGTTATAAAAGGATCAAACCTTCTCTGTGACCAACAGAGGGAAAGATTCTCTGTACGTGATCAAAAGACATATCTCCTTCATGCAATATATAGTTTATCTGAATCCTGCCAATGTTGGTTTGGCAAGCAAGCTGGATTCACAACAAAATATACCAATTGCATACCGTCTCATAGGTTCAGAACATTAAGGATATCAGACTGAAATTGATTATGCACCATCAAGTTGTTATTGGTTCCTAGTGACCACATAGATAGGTTTTCTCAATGACAATCTGTCCCTAAACTAGTTTTTTCAAGTCTTCCAATAGTGCATCCATTGCCACAGTAACTGAGTCCATCTATCTTGTAGCTGGCTGTCCTCTTTTGTTTCCTTCCCCCTTTTCCAGCATTTTCCAGGGAGCTGGGTCTTCACATAATGTATCTGAAGTAAAATAATTTCAGTCTAGTCATTTATGCCTTGAGTGAGAATTTTGGGTTGATTTGTTTAATGAGCCATTTTTTGTTTTCTTGGTGTCCATTCTCGTGAGTCTTCTCAAACAGAATTCAAAAACATCAAATACTCTGTATCCTGTTTTTTCAATGTCCATCTTTTGTTCCCATATTGCCTGCCTCTGGGCTACTAGACTAATAATTTGTGCTAATCTACAGCATCTTCCAAGAAATGTGCAATCGCATAGAAAGGGTAAATTCACACATTGTGTTAAGCAATTGACTGCCTTAAAACACCCTAATCCATAAGCCATGGTTTACAAGTCATCATTGTTCTCATCACTCAACATGAAAGAAAAACAAACAGCAAAATCAAACAAATCACATCATATGAACATCTGTGATGTGAACCAGGCTAAAGCAAGCTTTAAATAACCAGGTAACATTCCTCAAGGTGTAAGAGTCATTTTTCCTGTTTTAATTCATTTCAGCTTAGATGCTGTGTAAAATTTAACTACTACTGGGAAAGCTTTGTATCATTGTGTGGGATATAAGATGACTCAGACAGAAGAACTGGTAGTTTCAAGTAACTGAAAGTTAACAGCAGCAGATAAAGCATTATTGTCTTATCACAGAATCCTTCTGTCCTGGGGAGCACAGCTGCAATGAAAATAAATGCTCTCTTTTTTCTCCACATTTATTTATTTTATAATTGCAGGCCTAAAAAAGCTTGGTCACGTGTCACTTGCTCTCTGATGGCATTCACTGAACTCCAGAAGCGGAATTCTAACTTCCATTAGAAAAAAAAAATCGAATATTCCTCCTGCAGAAGAGATTTAAGTAAGCCTGAGTATCACCAAAGGAAATCAACATCATAAATTATGTCTTTCTCCTTCCAGTCCTAGGAGCTAATGGTTTGTGTACTGATATCATCAGGATGAAGATTACACAACAATGATTTACACATTCTGAGTAAGATCCCCCACTGTTTGCCCAAACACTACAGCAGTGGCTTCCAACCTTGTCAATTTTTAAGACTTGTGAATTTCAACTCTCAGAAATCCCCAGCCAGCAAGTTTTCAGATAGTCCTCAACTTACAACTATTTGTTTAGTTATAATTTGACATTACAACAGCACTGAAAAAAGTGACTATTATTTTTCACACTTACGAATGTTGCAGCATCCCCATGGTCATGTGATAAAAATCTGGATGCTTGGCAACAGGTTCATATCTATGATAGCAGCAATGTCCTGGGGTCATGTGACCATCTTTTCTGACAAACAAAATCAATCAGATTTATTTAACAGCCATGTTATTAACTTAAGTGTGTGGCAAGAAAGGGGGAAAACTTAAGTATTCTCTCACTTAGCAACATAAATTTTGGGTTCAATTGTGGCTGAAGATGAGGCCTACCTGTATTTTAAAGCCAATCCTTGGATCAGCCATCTGGTAGGTCTTGTAGGAAGGCAGAATGATAGCTCAGGTCAGGGTTAGGCAGCATTCAAAAAAGCACTCAGACTTTTTTCCCATTTGGAAAGAAAAGCTTGCCCAAACACTGGTTTTCCTTTACCTCTGGCAAAGGATCTGTGACTCATCAGAGATGAGGGCGGAGGGGAGATTAAAAAAAAAACATCTTGACATCTGTTGGAGCATGTAGGAGAGATAGAATTCATGGTTTTGCAGGTTCTGGCAATTCTTGAATGACAACTGATTTCAGGAGCAGCTGCTTCTGGAATTCTATACGTCTCTCTTTGTCATAAAAGGCTTAATAAAGGAAATCCCCACTTTTACCTATCTTTATCTGCACCTGGAGCTTCTGGTGTGGTGATCAAAGAATCCTCCTTTTGCTTTAGAATGAACTGCATCACCTGCTTTGTTCTTGTGAACCTTTTAAAGTTCTTCACACATGCACAGACTTTTTCATATATGAAAGCTGGATCTTCTCATCTGGCCATTTTACTGTGACTGTACATTTCTGACTATCTCACTGAGGAGGTACAAGAAATACTTCAAAGGGCATTTTTCCATTTTCAGAACTGATTTATATAGTGATGGGATATAAATTCATTCCAAACAAGAATAGACTTGAGTGTTCCTGACTAAAAACACAACAGTAATAATACAAAATTGTAAAGCTATGTAAAACAACCAGAATTTTTTAAAGAATATGTGACATAGAAAGGATACAAAGAGTTTAATCCTCTGTGTTCAATCTGTTAGTCCCAAATGGCATTTGAACAGGAAAAGGTATTAGCAAAAAATAGGAAATTATTAATATAGTCAATGTATGATGATCAGACTGAACTAAATTTATAACTTGCTGTAGAAATGATTCAGCTTCTTTTGAATTTAGTATTAAGCAAACATGGCTATTCTGGAGATGAGTCATTCTTTCTTAATAACCTTGATTTGCTACAAGGAAAGACGGAGCACATACTCTTAGCTTATGCAATTACGGTTCTTAAGTCCAGTGTGAGGGACAGCACGGCCTTGAGCACTGTACCACCGAAAGGTAAGAACAAGCAAGCACAACTAGTACTGATTACTCTGTCCCCAACGAAACAGCCTATTTATATCCAGTGAATTCATACCCCAAGGAATTAAATGGAGAATATCTCCCTCTTTGTAAATTCTACTTGAGAGAGATCATAGTGTTCTCCAGCTGTTTACAACTTGGTGTCCTTTAGATGTGTTATGATTACAACTCCTGGAATTTCTCAGGGAAGAGTTAATAAACACACTGTCCACCCACGGCCTTTTTGGGAAAGGGCAATAGGGTGCCCATCCAAAGGATGCTTTATTGTTTGAAAGAATCATATACAATGCTTCTCATTCAAGGCAGCAAAGCTAGTTAAAAATATAACCCTAAGAGCTATTTCAATGTTTTAGATTTCCATCCACACTCTTCAAAACTCTAGTAGCATCTTGTCTAACACATTTTAATTCAATTCAATTCAATCCTTTATTGTCAATGCACAACATGCGTGCAGCAAAATTGAATTAAAAGGCAGAACTTTCAGTGAGCTGCAGTTCACTTCATCAGATGCATGTTTTTTCTAACTTTTGACTATCACAGACTAACACAGCTCTCCTACAACTCCCACACTCTTATTTACTAGGTCCTTGTCACCAATAGATGGAAACAAGGGAAAAAAGCCAATTCATTATGTTCATCCACATATTGTCAAGGCTAAAGGGAATATTTGAAGAAGTACTTTCTCTTCTAATTCATTTTATGAGTATTACGGTAGTTTCCTTTTAGTCTTGCCACACTATTCTTTAGAAGATGTATTTGGGAGTTAGACTTAGATAGTTGTATGGGAGTCTTATCTTTGCAGCAATCTTTCCCGTGAGAAGCAAGGATGTCTGGCCTGTACCTGCGGAGGATGGACTTGAATAAGAACTTTGGATGCTACTCTAATTGGATTGGAATAGAGGGTAGTATGTGATAATTTAGAGGAAGAAACTTTGACTTTACTTTGGGCGGACAAAACATGGGAATTCAGATTCAGGTTTTCTCCAGATGTGCCAATATGATGTCTTCAATAAAATCTCATTCTAAGGACTTTTGTTTCCTGAGAGTTTTGATTACATTGTGGATGTTACTTGGAATCCTGACACATATTATATTTATACACAAGGAATTGGATGGAGTCATGGGTGAGGACTGTTTAGACCTGGGGTGCCCAAGTGCCCAATAGGTCGATCACGATCTACTGGTTGATCGCAAAGATCGTGTGGGTAGATCGCATGAAGAAAGAAAGGCTCCGCCACAACTCATGTTCATTTTAAAAACTTTTCCTGCCTTTTGCTGCACTTTGGAAGTGGGATTGCTCCTGGGCAATCAGCTGAAGGAAGAGAAGCCACCGCTGCAGCTCATGGAAAGGAAAACTTTTTAAAATGAACCATGAGCCATGGTGGTGTCTTCTCTTCTTTCAGCTGCTTGCCCAGGAGCAATCCCGCTTCCAAAGTGCAGCAAAAGGCAGGAAAACTTTTTTAAACTAACATGAACTGCGTGAAGAAAGGAAGCCCCCCCCCTTCCTGATCCAGTGGGCAGGGCCAAACATTGCCGCTACTGGTATGACAGAAGTAGCTCACAAGCCCCAAAAGTGTGGTCACCACTGGTTTAGGCTATACTGTGTAATATAAAAGTGGGCCTAAGAAATTTAACGAACTCCTAAAAATTCAGAAAGAGATGTGCAATCATTTATTTACAAAAGGAGAGATTTTGTCAAATTATAGCTTGTATGTAGGGATCAATTTCATTTCCATTCCCTATCTCTGGATTTTAAAGTTTATTTATGGGGTGGAGTCATCTATATGAAAATGGGAGGCAGAGATGGATAGTTAGGCAGAGTGGAAGTTGTAACATGAAATCATACAGATTGCAAAGGGACAGGCCATATGGAGAGAGAGGTTTGAGGTCTTTTTAAAATTCTACTTAGCCCTCAGCAAAGTCAGAGAAACTGCAAAAGGCCAAAGATTTAGTGGGTGAGAGATAGGCAGTAAATAATAGAAGAAAATAAATTTAGTGTCCTCCATTTCCAGCAAATGCTTAATGATCTGCTCCAGTAAGTACAGACTGCTCTTCTCATCCCCTTGTTTGAGGAGCACCTTGTCCGAGTCCTGTTGATTACAGTAATTGTATTTAGTAAAACAAAACAATCATTTCTTGTCCTCGTCATGTAATATCACTTTGGCTATTTTGAAACAGCAACAACGATTATTTGTGATTTTTATAACCTGAAGATGGGCTGTAGTCCTTGCTATCTGAAGAGATGGGCCTGCATGTAAGCCCTTTGGGTGCCCTCCAAGTTTTGGTCTATAGCAGGGGTAGGGAACCTTGGCTCTTTCATGACTCATGGACTTCAGCTCCCAGAATTCCTGAGCCAGCCATTTTAAGCTGTTAAGACTCAGGTTCTAAGTTAAGGCAAGAGGTGCTGTCTCAGGAATTCTGGGAGTTGAAGTCTGTTATAGCCGAAAACCCGGTCCAAATCGATGAAAGAAGACTCAAGAAACCGGGTCCGTTTGGATGACCGCGAGGGGCCCCATTTTATTCAAACCGCGAGTAAAACTCACGATGCAGATTCTGTCAGTCAGAAGGCGTAGCGTAAGGGAAGCCGCGGTTTTTTATATTTGCTGCGACTTCAAATTCCTGCGCTTCCCATTGGCTGGTGGGCCAGCCAATGGGCATCGATGTCCCGACAGCCAATCAGCTGTCGGGTCGTCCGTTCAAGATGGCAGACCAGTGTGTAGACTCTGGCCGCGCATGCGCAGTATACAACAAAGTCCATGAGTCATGAAAGAGCCAAGATTCCCTACCCCTGGTCTATAGCAATCAAAAGGAAGCTGAAGAGAAACGAACAGCTGTTCTTCCTACTTGACATAAAACAAAAACCTGAGAAACCAGGGGCTAGCGGGTAATTAAGGGAGCAGTATGTGAATGTTCGGTTGGAGATAAGCCCACACTGGCTGAGCAAAGAAAAATGCACCGCAGTTAGTGGATTTAGGGAAGTGTGGTAATGAAATGCATTGCTCAACATGATGTGCTGTAACACAAGCTGGAGTGCTGGAGGAAGTGCGATCTTTTGCAAGGGGGAAAGCATTTATCATTAGCCCCTGTTCATGCTTAGACAGAAGTGTGAAAGCATGGAACTGAGTCAGTGGGTGAAGAGTTGGCCAACATACTAGCAACAAAATGCTTTCATTCCTATAAAAGAGACTCAGAAACTTTTTATATTTTAGTTTTATTTAGAACTGATTTTTGAGGCAGACTTGCGAAAATGATTGGACTAATTATAGGGGAAAATAGTGGTTAGGTTCAATTTTAATATTAATGTGAATTTTGATAATAAAATCGACTATTGGCAAAATAATGTGCTATCTACACTATGCTATCAGTAGCTTTGAATATTAACTGGAAAGATACCTATTATTGTTTTGCTTTTCCTTTTAATTTGAGTCCCTTGGGAGAGGGGGCGGTATATAAATTTAATAAAAGTCTAAAGTCTAAAGTCCTGCAAGGCATATTTAACAAAGATGCTATTGTGATAAAATGTTTGATTCATTTAACCAAACTACCATGAGTTTATCTGTCCATAAATAATTTAGAGATTCCCTTTGGGTGGAAATCTTCCTATCAGAAAAAAAGTTCAATAATAGAACTAGTAAAGGGGTACATGATGCGTCCACTTTCACTATATCCAAGCAGACAGTAGACCAGTGTTTCTCAGTTCTGACAACTTTGAGATATGTGGACTTCAACTTGTAGACTTCATATCAATCAGATATGTGGACTTCCATGCTGGTTGGGGAATTTTAGGAGTTGAAGTCCGTGTATCTTAAAGTTGCCAAGGTTGAGAAACACTGCACTTAGACCAGGGGTGTAAAATATGATTTCATTGAGGACCGCATTAGGGTTGTGCTTGACCTCGGGGTGTGTGTGTGTGGCCAGGGTGGGCATGGCCAACTTGAGGTCATTTGTGTTGGGGGCACCTGTGGTGGCCTGAATGCTCTGCCAGTGAAAATGGTCCTGAGCTCTGCTTTTGGCAGCGACGGCCTCCTGCAACCCTCTGTCAGCAAAAATGGAATTCAGGAGAGCTGATCCTTTGCTGTTTCCAGGGTGCCCCTACGGAGCAGATCTAAGCACCATGTGGGCCAGATCTGGCCCCTGGGCCTTGAGTTTGACGTCCTTGACTTAGACAATAAGGTGCTAGGATAATTTAATTTAGATTCTTGCATTGAAAAGAACTTGGACACAATGATCTAACATACTTTTTCTAGCTCTATGGCTATTTTTCTAAGGTAACCACGTATTATAATATATTGCTCAGGAATTGATAGGAATTTAATAGTAGCCATATTTGGAATTCTAAAAGGTAAAGGTAACTTGCACTTATGTGCTAGTTGTTCCTGACTCTAGGGGCAGTGTTCATCCCCGTTTCTAAGCCAAAGAGCCAGTACTCTGATAACAATTCTGTGATTATGTGGGTGACTAAATGCCAAAGGCACACGGAGTGCTGTTACCTTCCCACCAAGGTGGTCCCTATTTTTCTACTTGCATTTTTACATGCTTTTGAACTGCTAGGTTGGCAGAAGCTGGGACAAGTAATGGAAGTTCACTCTATTACACGATGCTAGGGATTCGAACTGCTGTCCAACTGCCGACCATTCTGATCAACAAGCTCAGCATCTTAGCCACTGAGCCACCACGTCTCCCATTTGGAATACTAGCGGTACATAATTAATTTGGTTTAATAGCCTCACTCCAACCTTCTTCAATGCAGAGGAAACTGTACCTTCTCCTAATACATCTTCTGAACAAGTTATAATGTACATGGTAATATCATTCCCTGGTAATATTACTCTCCAAATGGCTTCCTCCCCATTTTATTTCTATCAAAGCCAGATAGAACTGTGTTCCAACAGATGGTAGGGAAATAAATCTTCAAAAATAAGTACTTATTGAAGAAAAAATAGCACCTTTATTATGGTGCTATTTACTTAATACTTTACATTCATATATTTTGTGTAGCAGTGTGATGTGTACAGCTACAAAGTTTGGATTGCAAAACTCAGATGACTAGGTGGCAGGAGAGTTAAGGTTTTCTGAATCTTTTTGCTGTCATCTCTTGGTTGTCTGGATTTTTGAAGCTCATATCTGATAGTCCAAATACTGTATTATATGTATTCAGGCAGTGTAGAAGTTACAATTAATGTCCTGAGTTAACCAGCCATTTATGGTTTATTCAAGAAATAATAATTAAACAAATACTGCCTTTATGTGGTAGCCCAATTCATTTTTTTCCACTCTGTTCATTCTATTCTATGTATTATTTTTGAACTGGGGCACAATGGCCCAGCAGTTAAAGTTTGCTTCTCAGTTGGAAAACTGACAGCCTGGTTTGAGACTCAAGTGCCATGTGACAGGGTGAACTCCTATTATGTCATGCCCCTGTCAGAGTTGGAACCTGTGGGGGAGGATGAGGTAGAATGGGAGCCGGCAGAGATAGAGAGGATGGCTTTGTTGGCCTTGGGGGAAATTGGGGAAGGGCAGTCAGTCCTGGCAAGGCTTGCCTGAAGTAGTAGGGGCCTGCAGACAAGGAAAGCTCAGGAGACAAGCAAGGATCACCCCCTCCTGACCCAAGAAGATGTAGGGAGGAGAGAAGGCATGACCAACATAGATCGAGGGAGGAGACTGCCCTGCCCCCTCTCACAAGGCACACCTGGAGATGGAGAGATAAGGAGGTGCCGGTGGGAGGTCAGGCATTTGTCAGGAACAAACATTGAGTCAGTGAAGCCTTGTGTGAAATTTCCAAAGTCTTGGAGTTTGCTGTGTTTTGTGGAGGTTGCCTGGGTTGCCTGCTTCACTGAAACTCTGGCCCTGGCTACTGTGGGGCTAACCTGGCTTGTTGGATTGCTGGCCTAGGTTGCTGTGTGGCTAATCTTGCTCACTAGATTATTTGCAGCCAGAGGCTTCTGAAGGGAGAGCTTTGCTCAAGAATTGGTATTGACTCTGGGAACAGTTTGAGGGCACAGTTGGAGCAATAAGGGGAAGTTGGACTGGTTCTCTGGCCATGTTGCTTTCGTGCCACACCCCAGGTCATCACATATTACTTGCCCTGGCTTCTGCTAACATAGCAGTTTGAAAGCATGCAAATGTGAATAGATAAGTAAGCATCACTTCGGTGGGAAGGTAATAGCTGGCCCCTTGCACTTCAGCGTATAGTCATGCTGACCACATGACCATACCATAGTCTTTGGACAATGGTAGCTCACTCCAGCTAAGAAACAGATGAACACTGCCCACTAGAGATGGGAACGACTGGACAGGAGAAATTTTTACCTCTACCTTTATTATTCTTGAGTGATCTTCTCCTCTGCATCTTGGCACGCATTGATGTCCATCCTCATCTATCTGTGCTTCCACAAATCCTTTTCTGATGCCTGCCAGGAGTATGAAGAAGTCTTCTGCCAGCCCTATTCCTCTCACCTGGTATTCTAAGACAGATGTGGGTCCAGATGCGAATATCTAAGTATCAAGGTTGCAAGCTTTTGGCCATTCTGCAGCTGTTCAAGATAAAGAGGTTTCCTTTTTCTTGTGTCCTTAAAAGTCATCCTGTAGCTGAAGTGGCCTGGACTCAGTCTGGAAAGATAAATTGCAGGAATAAAATCTGAGTGAAAAATTCATAAATATTTTCAGAGTTCGCTCAGGCATTGTTTGTGATTTGATACAGGGCAGGATTGATTCATCTTCGTCTTTGGCACTACTTATCTATATCAAAAAGCAAAGAGCAAAAAAAAAGTTTAAATGATACAATTTACATAACTTCCTTGATCTTTATTATTGTCTTATTTCAAAACTAATCTTAAGTGGGCTCTGTCTAGATGAAAATTGCTCTTTTACCACATTCCCTGAAGCACCAGCCTTTGAAGAGCATACTTATCTTGTTGAGTTATGTTTAATAAACAGGGCTGATTTGAACAACAGTCAGTGCTTGTAGCTGCCTATCTTCATATTATCTTTATAGAAAATCTAACTTGTATTTAAACTTTAAAATGCACTTTCCTTCCGATTTCCACCTTCTCACTCATTTTCTTAAGTCATGGCCTGATACAAGTCTTTCATTTAGGGCTGCTTCATGCCAAGTCAAAATGTTGGTGTTTGGTTTTGTGATAGGAGTCTAGCCATTGTGTTTTTAAAGACAATGTTGATTTTATTTGTTAGCTTTATATCTTCTTTTCTGCCAGGAACTCAAGGTGACATGCACAATACTCCCTCTTCCAACAACAATCCTATGGGATAGGTTGGGCTAAGAGAGAAGGACTGGCACAAAGTCATCCCATGAGACTACCTGGTTCTAATTTATGCTTCGGTTATTACACCATATTTGCTTAAAAGATACTATGTAATTCCACACATTGTAGTTTACAGGTAAGTCTCATTAGGCAACTGCTTCATGTAGCAACTGTCCACAGTTACAACCGTTATTGATATCACTTTGACGATGTAACTTTGTGACCAATCTTTTGTGTTTATGACCTTCATAGGTCTATAAAGCAAAGGAAAACTGAAGTAAGATAATAAATCATGATGTTTTCCTTAGGAGCTTTGCTCAGCAACAGAGTTGTCACTTCAATTGTGGTCGCTAAACAAAGGCTACCTTGTTCAGTAAACCAGAAAAACCATGATTTAATGACATATGCAATATAACCTCTCACTAAGGATGTGAATTGACATAAGGATTTTTTAAAAATTACCTAACAGAGGCTATTTCAGCCGATGTAAGGGTATTTTTGTGTGAAAGGAGGAAATTAGAAAGTGGCTCAGCAAAAAATGTAGAAAGCTTCATTCAGTCTAGTGCTAATTAATACCAATAACCATCCCAAGCATCAGCATTTAATTTGGCAGAAGTTAATCATTAAGCACAATGCACTTCAAGTACGCATGAGTCATTCCCTTTATAATGTTGAACATTATGAAATCCTGCATAGCTGAAGTGTTAAATCAAACTCCACTCCTTAAAAAGCATTAGAGATGGTGAAAGGAAGCAAAGGCTAGCTATGCCAGAAAGTAAGAGGGCTCAGATCTCAAAGAGTCAAAAAAAGTAGTTAAAAAGAAGTATGCTGCCCAATGCATTTCAAATACTTTTCTTCATCAGAAATCTCAGCAAAAATACAAATATTTGTATTATTAAATCTCCAATGCAGATAGTCTTCGACTTACAACCACAATTGACCCCAACATTTCTGTTGCTAAGTGAAAAATTTGTTCCAAAGATGCCTTTTTAAGAGGCAACTGGACTTTCTGGTTTTTCTTTGAAGATGTTTCGTTTCTCATCCAAGAAACTTCTTCAGCTCTGACACCATCCAGTCAGAGCTGAAGACGCTTCTTGGATGAGAAGTGAAATGTCTTCAAAGAAAAACCAGAAAGTCCAGTTTCCTCTTGAAAAAGCACCTTTGGGACAACCATGACCTGGATGACGGAGAATCTCCATAGACATTCAGTGAAAAATTTATTCAGTGAATTTTTCCCATTTCATGATCTGTCTTGCCACAGTTGTTAAGTGGTTTCTTGGCTTGTCAGATGCTCTCAAAAGGGGATTGCATGACCCTGGGACACTGCAATTGTCATAAATCTAAATCTGTTGCCAAGCATCTGAATTTGGATCACATCACCATGGGGATGCTACAAAGGTTCTAAGTGTGAAAAATAACCCTAAGACACTTTTTTCGGTGCTGTTGCAATTTTGAATGGTCACTCAATGTTGTAAGTCAAGGAGTACCTATACATTATGAAGGGACTTTTTTTTTTGCAGTTGAGATAGAAGCAAAATGAGCATTTTCCTCTCCAACTGATGTGCTTTGAACATGTAAGGGTCCAGTGGGATCTAGGGAGTACCAGGAGTGGAGAGCTGGAGGGAGTAAGCTGGAATGGCTTATTGGCTTCACTTCCTTTTGGCTCCTGTGCCAGCTTTGGCCTTCAATTGCTTACACCATTCTGAATAAATGCCCTCAGGGCTGGAAGAAGTAGGTTGGTAACTGGAGCCCAAACAGCAGAATCTGGATAGGAAATGAAGAAATGAACATCTAAGTGTGATTATGCCTTGATCCAACACCCTTGGATTTCTGGAATAGAATGGATTTCCCCTCCCCCACCCAGCGTGCAGAGGGAGAAGAGCTCACAAACATATTTAGTTTTGAGACTTCTTCTTCTCTTTCTTGCAGACAACACGATTCAGTACGGAACACAAGTTATAGGAACATTTTAACTATCTACAGATGTCTATTCAAATTCTGCCTAGAAATATAAACAGGCAGACAATGGGAAGCCCAGAGCTATAAATTTGGCAGGCAATTGCTGATGGGACCAAACTAATTTCAAGCAGAGAGATCATTCAGTGTCCCGTCCCCCCGTCCTCCCCATCCCTTGAGTTAAGGGATGGGAGGAGTGCATGGTTGGAAATGGCCTGGGCCCAGATCATATGATCCCTATTCACTTCTACGTGATTAATAAATGAACAATGACTCCCATGCAGACAGCCCTTGCATAGATAATTCCTGCCCTTTTCATGGGAAAATAGATAGCATGCAAAGTGTTGCCGTGCCATAGTGAACACTGCGCATCCATCACTTGTGCCGTTTAGGGTGAGATTATCACAATCTAATAAAACTGCAGAGGCTGTAAGGATCTCAAGCCCAACACTTTATTGCTGTACCAAGTGTCAAAAACTGAGCCCACTAATCTCTCCCATCCCAGTGGAAGATTGTGGGTACTAATAAATGTAAGAAATCCACTGGAGGTTTTTTTTTTTCAAAATGTCTTTGGCTCACCTTGCAAATAACTCAGCCAAGATGGTCCATCTGAACTACATTTACACCGATGGCAATTGAAAGCAGCTTTGCCATAGGCATCCTGAGGTTTGCAAAAAGGAACTAGAAGCAGTGGTTTATCTCACCTAAGTTTCAATTTAATAAGCCGTGAAAAGAAGGTATAGACCTGGATGTTTTTTTTTTTTTAAAGTGGGCTAAGTGGAAAGAAAACCTGTCACTTTAGTTACTAAGAAAAAATAAAAGTAGGTACGTATGGACACCCACTTATGTATACAGGTAGCCCTCAACTTATGACTACACTTTAGCCCAAAAATTTATGTTGCTAAGTGAGAAATTTGTTAAGTGGGTTCTGCACCCTTTGACAAATTTTCTTGCCACATTTGCTAAGTAAATCAGTGCAGTTGTCCAATTAGTTAACACGGTTGTTAAATGAATCTGGTTTTCCCTGTTGACTTTGCTTGTCAGAAGGTTGCAAACAATCACATGACACCACTACCATCATGAATGTGACTCTGTTGTCAAGCATCCGAATGTCAGTCACGTGACCGTGGGATGCTGCAACGGTCGTAAGGGTAAAAAACAATCGTAAGTCACTTTTTTTCAGTGCCGTTGTAATTTGAATGGCCACTAAGCAATCTGTGGTAAGTTGAGGACTACCTGTATATCTTCAGAATTACAGATACGGAGAGGTACATCACTTTGGATCAATTCAATTTCAATTCAATTTCAAATTTATTGGTCACATACACAGTCATACATGGTACAATATGCAGTGAAATGCT
>JAEANM010007673.1:0-17562 GCA_017656035.1 Myanophis thanlyinensis | reverse complement strand
TTCTTTCCATATCGCTGCTTGGCCTCTTTCACCACTTTCCTCACTTTATATGATGCAGCTTTATATTGGTCCATGTCACCTGACACAAATCCCGCATTATAGGCAGCAGTACGGGATTTCAGGGCATTGCGGATGGTCTTATCTACCCACTGTTTCTGGTTGGGGAATGTTCTGATGATTGTTTTTTGTGCAGTGTCATCTGCTAGTTTCCTAATGACTCCCACAACCACTTCCGTGTAGCCATTGATGTCGTCTGTGCTACATCGGAACATGTCCCAGTCTGCGTCTTCTAGTATTGCCTTGTGGATTGTATGTATTTATTACTACTGTAATCCCCATAGGAATGACTTTCAGTTTATGTCAAAATCATTTGAGGCATTATCAAGACTGTCTCCACATTTCACACGTAATCTAAATTTCTTAAAAACAACTTCCCAGCATTGTCATATAAATTTTTTTTTTGGGGGGGGGGGGTATTTTTTCCTGTATTACATATCTTTTAAGCACAGATTTTAAAATGTCATACATTATAGACATTTTATATTTTCCTTTTGTTTTGCTTTTCTAGGGAACTCAGCAGTTTGTTTTATACCTCAGAAAAGTTGAAAATGTATTATTGTGTATTATTATAAATGTATTATTCGTGCTTTTTATTGAGTAAGGAAAATTTGCTAACAGTAATCTTAATAAAGTTTTTTGTTCTTTCCTTTTAAAGCAGGATGGGCATGGCTACCTTGAAGAGTTAGTAAGAGATATTGTGCACTGGCTTAACATTTCTTCGGGACTGAAACCAGAACGCAGTCTCCAGAACAATGGTTTACTTAACACGCTCAGTCAGCACTACTTCTTATTTTTTGGTACCCTTTCCTGTCATCCCCACGGAGTGAAAATGCTTGAAAAGTGTAATGTATTTCAGTGGTATGTTTTTAGTTACAAAAATAGTTTTTTGAAATGTTGAGGTTCCAGAAACTTAAACATAGAAATTATCTTAATGTGTGTCATTATTGAATGTGTGGTAAACTATAGTTAGTTAACATTAACTTTTTATTTTTGGAGAAGCAATGTTATTTTAGATTTTATTTGTAAAAATGTCGACTACAAATTACCAGCAATTTAAAGACTATTGAAGGAATAAATATATTCTTAATGCTTTTTCAGTACACACTTCATATTTATAGAATGTAATGAGAACTGAGCACTTGTCATTTTCCCTGGAAATATGGTGGAAAAAAGTCAATATGCATTGTTTAAATGCCATAATAATACTCATATGTTTTATGATGTATACTTCCCAGAGTCACTTATGAGATAGACAGCTATAGAACTCATATAAATAAATACGTAAAATTTATTGGAAAGTAACCTAGGCAAAGTTATTCTTTGGCCCAAGTAACTTCAAAATTCAACAGTAGCAGAGACATCAATGGAAGAACAGGAAAATAAAAGAAATTTAGGTAGAAATCACACAGCTTTTCTTAACTAGGAGCATATCTTTTAGTGTTTTAAAAGAACATATCTTTTATGTTTTAGTTATAATCATATATCCATATCTTATTAGAATTCTATTCATTGTTCATTTTTTCCCAGTCTCCTTAATCTGTGTTCCTTGAAGAATCAAGATCACTTACTCAAACTGACAGTTTCTAGTTTAGACTACAGCAGAGATGGTTTAGCAAGAGTCATCCTTTCGAAAATCCTAACAGCATCAACCGATGTAAGTGAAAGGCAGATTATCTTCTTCATGTTTTCATGGTATGGTATAGAAGCTGAAATGATGAACTATGTTTGAATCCTTTCTCATACATAAGCTTCAAAACTAACTGGTTGACCTGAGTCAATCATTTTCTTTCACCCTTCATATACCCTTATGAAGGGATGTCCTGAAAGATGGTAAGAGATAAATACATCATAATACTGTAGATAAACTTACAAAAGCAAGCTATTTATTTGCTTTTAGCCATCTGTCAAGTTCATGACTACTCAGCTGGTTTAGGCCATGAAACATAATACCGACATAGTAATAAAATCATATAAATATAACCAATTTAAAATAAATTTCAGTTACAATAAAATGCATTGAATTGTGCTAAACAAAAGTAAACCTTTACATGGAGCCATGGAAAAAGTTGAATTTATTAAGTTGCATTATATGTGGCCAGATTATACATTTCTCAGGAAATTCTTTACTGTCAATTACCATTTCTACTGTTGTTTATTTTACCCATCTGCCCAATTAAATTAGATCACATTTATGCAGAAATATTGAAAATTTAAAGGGATTCACAAATTTTTAAGCATCACTGTACATATATACACTTAAATGTCATATTTAACCCCAAAAAATCTGATTCTGAATTAAATTTTTCTCCTCTGCCCCGTCAAAAAAAAATCACTGGAAGGTTGATAGAAAAGGCTTGTCTGTGTCTTTGACTGTAGTTACAGTGAAACTCACGTTATCTCTTCCCTTCCCCATTTAAGGAGAATATTGGAGCAGGAAACCTAATCTTTTTTTAAAATTTTATTTCAATTAAATATATTTGGGGAAATGTTATGGAAGGTAGAAGCTTATAGATCAAATAGACTCCAACCTTGCTTTTGATTTGAAATTAAGATTAATCGTACAATGACCTGTTGTATATGTAAACCCAATTGCTAATCATGTTCCATTTTCTGGTTTTCCAATGATCTCTTTGTTTTTTCATAGAATTGTAGATTATATGCTACAAAACACCTCCGAGTTCTTTTGAGGGCTAATGTGGAGTTTTTCAGTAATTGGGGAATTGAGTTGCTTGTCACACAGCTTCATGACAAAAATAAAGCCATTTCTTCTGAAGCACTTGATATCCTTGATGAAGCATGTGAAGACAAGGTGAGACTTTTTCCTTGTTATTTAGTGGAAGAAGAAATAAGCCTTGTTTTTTAATATTAATCCTGCTTATATATTATATTAAAGATTATATTGTTATTATTCTACATTAACTCTGTCCCTCTTGTCTTCTTTTCTTTAGGCTAATCTTCATGCCCTCATTCAAATGAAACCAGCACTTTCTCATCTAGGAGACAAGGGTATGCTTCTGCTGCTAAGGTAAACATTGATTGTATTATTCAGGTGAAAACAAGGTAGTTAATTTGCATTTGCTCTGAATGTATTTTATAAACAATGGTTTGTTTTGTTTTGTTCAGATTTTTGTCAATCCCCAAAGGGTTTTCCTATCTTAATGAACGAGGCTATGTAACAAAACAAATGGAGAAATGGCAGAAGGTATTTAATTATCAGATTGGAATCATTCCTTGGAACTCTGTTATATGTGCGTCAGCTATTATGCTGTGGCTTTACATGAGCCTACTTTGTGACCAGCAAATATTAGGGACACAAGTGCTCATAAGGAAGATTTATCAATGCATTGATTTCAGAATAATTTTAAATACATGTAATTTTCACTTAACAACCATTCATTCAGAGATTGTTTGAAGTTATGAAGTCAGTAAGAGGAAGAAAACAACAGGGTGACCAAAAGAGCAGACATGGAGAGAGATAGACAGCTTGGGGGTGGGGGGGTTGGGGATTTAAACAGAGGTGAGCATGGCAGTACAGGAAAAACGTAAGATCCTTTGCCTAACAAGAGTTCAATTCTGGTCTGATGACCAAAAACAGGACTATTGAATGTTCTATCACTAAATAATATGGTAACTTGATACATAGCTAAAGACTACATCATTTAAGGATGGAAATTCTGGCCCCAGTTTTGTTAAGCAAGGACTGCCACCTGTACCTACCTATTCAGCTCCTTCCTTGTGACTTCTTTTGCTTATAAATGCTTATATTTGGAAAAATTATACTTAAATTTCTATCTTTAGTAATTCGTTTGAATAAACTAATAGTTTAATAGGATTAACAATATTCAAATTAAAATTTTAGAGAGCCATTTCTTGGAGGATAGAGTGAGTTTGTACACAAGCTCAGTTTACATAGAGTATATAGTGCATATATGAAAATTTTACAGAATCTTAAGAAACAGCTTTAATTATACTTAGTATTTAATATTTATTAAAATTAGTTAGGTGGAAAAAGATGATTCGCTGTGGCGACTCCTAACAGGAACAGCTGAAAGAAGAAGATGATTTAATTTGTATAAAAATGATTTTAAATGGGTATTTTTGGTATACCATTCTTAGCATATAATCTTCTTAGATCAGTATTTCTTAAGGGTAGTCCTAAGACCCCTGCAGGAGCAAGACTGTCTCAGTGGTCCACAAAATTTGAATTATTTGCTAGCCTGTGTTGAAAAGTAATATAATATTAAAATTGTTTGAAGGTAAATTACATATAATATTGTTTGGATGAAAGAAGGAAAGTCAGGGATTTAAAGACAAATCAATTTTAAAAAATTACGTATTGATCAACATTTTCCACATTAAATTGGTCCTATCCAAAACTTCTTTCTTTAGAAGTACTTGCTGAAACTAAGCTAACATTTCTGTATAACCTGTGGAAATATTGCCCTACTGAAAGAGGCTGTGTGGGTTTTATAATAAGAGTCCTTATCTTTTGCCTACTTTGCACGATGAACATCTTGGTGTAATGAATGAATGGAGAGGCATTAACATTGATGCCAATTATTCCAATTGGTTATAGAAAAATAAATGTATAATCAAATAGGAAAGTTGTATAGGATAGTAAGGCTTACTTTGTAAAATTGTGAACCTGAACCAGTGGAAATTGAACTGTATTGATCTTGCTCAATCTTGTTGTCTCATAGAGACATGGTTTTAAAATATTTTGATTATAAAACCAACTTCTAGTGAGTATTTTATCATAGTAGTATTAGGGAACACTTTTTACCTGGATCATTGTGTAGTTGTTTATAAATATAATTTATTGCTAGAGAAAATGTTTTTTTTTTTTTAAGATCTCTGCATTCCATTATATTCTAGGAATACAATTTAAAATATGTCGACTTGATAGAAGAACAATTAAATGAAGCACTTACTACATACCGCAAACCTGTTGATGGTGATAATTATGTTCGTCGGAGCAACCAAAGGTAAAACAACCTTGACTCATTTGTTGAAGCAATGCCTAGTATGCAGATGGTTTTAAATTGTTAGAATTAATTTAGTGCAAATATACTGTTTTTCTCCTCCACAGATTACAGCGCCCACATGTTTACTTGCCAGTTCACCTCTATGGCCAACTAGTACACCACAAAACAGGCTGTCATTTGTTGGAAGCTCAGGTGAGGAAATGTAATGTAACTGATTCAAGTAAATAAGTATTAAATAAAATTCTATACTCTTTTCATTATCTTTAGCATTTATTTGCCTATTATTGATTCAGAGATATGTAGCATAATCCATGCTACAAGGCAATTTGACTTGGCTTACCTGGCATTGCTCCCATAAGCAAGTCAGGAATTCTAAAATCACAAATAAATTTAAACAATTTCTAGAATTCAAACACGCACACTCTCCTTTTAACTAATGGGAATAATTTCTGAGAATTATATAGAATTGATTTATAAGGCTTGATTTATAAGACTAAGAGCTTCTTGCTCCTTCACCTTTGATATTTTAATCCCCATTTTTTTAGTCTACAGAAATAGATGTCCTTCATTGCAGTGACATCATTTTGCCTCTACATCTACAAGATGTGACAAATGTGATAAAAAGCATAAATATTTGTACTTGATTACTATTAGCACTGCTGTCATATGAGAAAGAATTGAACACTTCATAAATAAATTAAATTGCACTGTGGTTATTCTTTTTGTTGTTTAGAGTATCGTTCCTGACCTGAGTTACACTATCCGTTCCCCTATGCTGGAAAAGTGGGAGGGGATTAAGCAACTGAAAGCTGCTCTTTGGGCACTGGTTAGTTTAAAATATTTAGTACCTTTTAATATATATTTCTACAACTAAGGATCAGTTGGTGGTCACCAATTTGTTTCTATTCTGAAAGGTTTCTTCAGCTTTCAAACTGATTTGATTTACCTGAATCACAAAGAAAACATTAGGACAATATTGCAAACATTTCTGAAAATAAACAAACAAAGATGCTGCAGTTGGCTGCCAACATTATTTTGCATCATCATGAGAAACACCATTTTTTTCTTGGTTAACAAGTCATGGATATCACACTGTTAGTTACCAAATGTATGGTTTTATCCACTTGACTTTGGATTGTTAATCCAAGAAACTGTTGATGTCAAAGTTAAATGTTGGATACATGGTATCCTGTGGGTTGAATCCAATGGTTCCCATTACTTCTACAAAAGAAAACTCCTTTAGTAGAGTAGAGAATTTTACAAGTCTGTAATATTAACCACATTAACCATATTTTTCTATGGATGAGATTAAAAAAATGGATTAAACAGATTTTAAAAAGTGTATTCCTTGTAAAGTTGAAAATTAGACTATTATATAGAGTGATGCCAATATTTTAAAAGAATATCCTTTGGCAGCTCAAGTAGATACTTACATAAGTAGAAACTGTTGCAGTTATGCAAAATCTGTTTTGAGTCACTGTCTTTTGTCAAATATTCCTTGGTTTTCTATTTGTTGACATTTATTTATATTTAAGGGAAATATTGGATCTTCAAACTGGGGATTGAATTTGCTTCAGGAGGAAAATGTGATACCTGATATAATGGCACTTGCCCAGCATTGTGAGGTCCTGTGTATTAGAGGGTAAGTAGAACTTGAAAACTGGAAATGGCATTGTAAAACATTTGTGAACAATTTATTTAGTCTGAGCATCAATATATTTAGATCTTTATGACATCATAGAGCTGAAAGAGACCTCAGAGGTCAACCTTCTCTCAATGCAGGATCTAACAGCACCTCAGATATACTGTATAACCATTCAATTATTGGAAGGCCTCTAGCAAAGGATTGCTCACATTTCAATTAAAATGTTATTGTGGCTTGAGACTATCACCATGGAGAACTAGCTGTTTTTTGTTCCATAGCTGACAATTTGTATAGTCGGGAATTTCTTTTTGATGTCTAGCATGAACTTGCTTCCTTGCAGATTTAATCCATTGATTCTGGTCCTGCCCTCTGAAGCTAGAGAGAATAAGTCCATTTCTCTCTCCTGTGTGACAATTTTGAGATTAATATATTTCCTTGGAAAAGGCTTAATAGGCTAAATATACCTTTATCCTTTAACTATTCCTCACAAGATGGTTTCTAGACCTTTTACCATTTTGGTAGCATTCCTTTGACCTTGCTCCAATTTGTCACTATCCTGCTTGAAAGATAGTGTTCAGAACTGGATAGAGTATTCCACATGAAATCTAATCGAGGCAAAATAGAACAGAACATTGCTTTCTGCCATCTGAACTCTGTTTCAGTTAATATACCCTAGCCTAGGACATCATTTGGCCTTTTTTGCAATTGCATGAATGCTGGCTTAGATTGTAATTCATAACAATGCCTGGTAGCTTTTGCATGTATTGCTATCATACTGCCATTCCCTCCCCCTCCAATCTTATACTTGTGCCTTGCTTTTTTTTTTCCTTCCTTCATGCAGAACTTTGGATTCCTCTCCATTCAATTCCATCTTAATCATGTCAGCCCACTTCTCAAATTGTCTAGCTCTTTTTGAAATCTCTTTTAACTATTTAACAGTAAATAGTTAAAAGAGTTATTTGTTTAGGTTTAATTTGGCAAGAAAAAAAAATAAAATGCATTAATTAAAATTGTTGATATTATTCCCCATATATTTAGTAGTTCTGTATTTTTGTTGCATTAAAAACTTGAGTACTGTTACAATGTTTGGAGTGTCTTCAGCAGGAGTGTGGGGTGTCACGGTGATAATTTTAAAAATCTCTAGGCAGATCTGGGACAACAAATTCAAAAGAAACAGAGAAAGCATTTTACTACAGTTCAACTGCATTGCATTCCTACTTAATTTAACTTCATAATAGATTTTCATTGGACTTTTATTTTCTAAATGCAGGACTTGTGTTTATGTGCTTGGCCTAATAGCCAAAACAAAGCAAGGCTGTGATATTCTGAAGCATCACAATTGGGATGCAGTAAGACACAGTCGAAGGCAACCTTGGCCAGTGGTTCCCGATGATGTGGAGCAACTCTGCAATGAACTCTCTTCTATTCCCAGCACTCTTAGTTTGAACTCTGAGTCCACCAGTTCAAGACATAACAGTGAAAGTGAATCTGCGCCATCAAGTAAGCTATTTGGAAGCACTAGTAGCTAACAAATGCCTTCCTTTTTTTCTTCAAAACACAGGTAGATTATGAGGGTGACCTTTTTCTTTGCATGTATTTATATAATCTATAAATACAATATAGATTAGGTCATGCTACCTCATAAGACTTCATTTTGTTTTCCTCCTGTTGAGCGGAGGTAGCTTAGAATCATATTGCAAGCCAACAACAAGCCTAAACCTGTTTTAAACCTAATTAGTAATTTTGGTTTATTGTGGACAAGGAACATAATTCCAAATAAGGTAAATAATGTTAATTTTAATAATTGAATTTATGTTAATGTCAACAATGTGTTAATCCAGTCATAAATTAGCAAAGAGGTGGGCAAACTTTATTTTTGTGAGACGTATTTGTTGGTGAATTTATTTCACTTGTTTTGCTAGTAGTCAGCAGTGGTTTTTAGCCAGAAAGACCTAGGTACATACCACTTTGTAGTCATTTTTGGAAAGGATGATTTAGTTTTTCAAGAGCTTGAGATCAACATTAGTTCAGAAACCATTCATATAACTAGCAATTGCTTGCTTTTTAAGAAGTAAATTGCAAGTGTGTGGCTGGTGCAGATTGATGAGACCATGATACAAAAGTTAATGGGATGTTTAATCTATGCTAGGACTCATTTCAGGCATAATTTACATTTGAAAATAAAACTTTTTTTCATTTCTTAATTGTATGATCAATGTCAGAAGTACATGAAAACATAGATCTCAAACGCATATTTAAATAAGAACACTTATGTACAAATTTAAATTGGTGAAGACAATTTGATAAATAGTTGTCATGATTAACATGCTGAGGTGAGGGGTTTTGTTTTTGTTTTGCTAAATTTGAAGGGAAAGTTTCCTAGGCCATAGGCCTAATGGTAAAGTGATATTGGTAAAGATTTCCTTTTACCTCCAGTAGACTCTTACACTCTTCTGATTTTTAGAATATGTAAGAAGTCACCCTACACTTGTTGCTTTCATATAATGTTTAGCTTCTTTGCAGAACTAGCCTTAATTACCCCAAAGCTTTGTAGATCAAACACATGAGCATTTGTTTTCATTTCAGGCATGTTCATCCTGGAAGATGACCGGATTGGCAGCACCTCCACTAGCACATTTTTCTTAAATATCTCAGAAGATGCAGAACAGAATCTCTATGACCATACCGGGCCCGTGAAGGATAAGGACCGCAATCCCTTCCCATTTTTCTCCTCCCGCAGACTTGTCAGGAATCGCATCTTGAATTCTCTTACCCTACCCAACAAAAAGCTGAGGAGCAGCAGTGATCCCAAAGGAGGCAAGCTGTCTTCCTTGGAGAACAAGATGGGCTTAAGGCGAAACCGGACAGTAACAGAACCTTGTAGCAGCATGGATTTTACACGGGGGGATGACTTTACCACAATGTTCAAGGTTCCTAAGATTCACACTCTGAAACTAGAAACTTCATTTGTGGGGAGCAAGCATAGCGAAGATGCAGATAGTACTCCGAGTATTGGTGAAAATGACCTTAAGCTTCCCAAAAGTCTTGGCCATGAAAATCATAGGGAGAACTCCAGCCGGGAGAGACTAATAGAAGTTTCCACGCAGACTCATTTCAAAAGTCGTAGTTTGAGTTTCAATACAGACACAACCACCAGTGGCATCAGTTCAATGAGCTCAAGCCCTTCCCGAGAGACTATGGGAGTAGATTCTACCAATATAGACACTGACTGTGGGAGCTTAAGTACTGTGGTGAGTACCAAGACCATTAAAACAATTCAGTGTTCAACTCCACAGTCTAACCACCTCCCTCTGTCAAAATCAAATTCCGTCTCCCTGGTACCGCCAGGGTCTTCGCACACACTTCCTCGGAGAGCACAGTCACTAAAAGCTCCTTCCCTCGCTACTATAAAAAGTCTGGCTGATTATAATTTTAGTTACACCAGTTCTCGAGATGCGTTTGGATATGCAACCCTGAAACGCTTACAACAGCAGAGGATGCACCCCTCTCTCTCACATTCTGAAGCCCTAGCTTCTCCAGCAAAGGATGTACTCTTCACAGACACAATCACCATGAAATCTGGTAGTCTAGACTCTCGGCTAACACCCAACCGGTAAGTATGTCATCTGCTTTTCTTCATTAAAATTGGGTTATCGTGGGAGAAGAATTATTTTTTTAAAGAAATACTGATCTCTTTATTGTCCCAGTGCATTTTGAGGAATATCTGTTTTCCAAGAAGACTTTTATCTTACTTTTACCTCTGCTAAAACAGCTGTAAGGGAGGGGTCAAGATGTGAAGAGAGAATTAGCACTGCTTAAGCCAGATAAAATAATTGTGTAGTCATGGACAGGTGGATTTCGGTTTTAAAGCTGGGAAAAAACAGTCAAAAGTCCATTGGCTTAAACAGGTGAAAAGAAAAGGCATTAAGATTTAAATATTTAGGGGGATTGACATAGGTGTTTGGTAGTTGTAAATCTCGTGTATGTATGCTGCCTTTGTTGCCTGCAATTAAACCAATTATGGAGCAAAGTGAAGTCCTTGAAAGTACTACTGCTATCTATTTCCTGAACATTTCTGGAAAAATCAGATATTTATAGTTAAAAAGGACCTGAAATTGCTCTAATCTGAATGCCCTTGCTCATTCATATTCAAATGAATTAATAATTTTCATATAACTTTCCATTTAGCTGTTCTCTGACCATCTTACTTTTATAAGTGTTAGTAGCCCGTGATTCCAAATGAATAAAGAATGAATTAGAAAATTTGGAGATGATCCATACTGACTACAGGGGAGTGTTGCCATGGCAGAATTATTCTTTCCTATGTTCACAATAACAATTCGTGTGTGTGTGAGAGAGAGAGAGAGAGAGAGAGAGACACAAGATGGTTGCAGCAATACTATTAAATGTTCTTCCTCTGTTCATATGTGTGATGTCAGTTCACATACAAAAGGAGTGTGGCTTAGTTTGTGTTGCTGTTATCACCCATCTTTTTCTGATTTGGCCCCATCCCCACACTTTTGGATACCCTGACAGTTCCAGCTTCTAGTAGACAGATAATGATATACCATTCAGATTCAGAAAACATCAGAAATTCTATTTTATTTAATCAGGACCAGATAACTATTAAGCAACATATTGATTTTGTAACTTTTAGGGTGATCCTTCAATTCCTGGTGACTACCTGCAGTTACCTTGGCAAGATTTTTGGAAGTGGCTTGCCATTTTCTTCTTCCTAGGGCTGGGAGAGAATGACATGGTCACCAAACTGGTTTTATACCTAAGGCAGGATTAAAACCCATGGTCTTCTGATTGTAGCCTGGTGCCTTAACCCCAAACTGGTACTTGAATTAAAATTAGTACTCATTATAATAAAGCCAGAACTGTTGTTCTAAATATGTTCCTTCCGCATGTTACAGGTTCATGAGAGCTTTGAGCTATGCATCATCCTTAGATAAAGAAGATTTATTAAGCCCAATAAACCAAAATACACTGCAGCGTTCTTCTTCTGTTCGTTCCATGGTGTCTAATGCTACCTATGGTAGCTCAGATGATTACATTGGACTTGCTCTCCCAGTTGACATTAATGAAATATTTCAGGTATGTGGACAATATTTTTGTCTTAAGTGAGGGAATTAGTCACATTAAGTATTGTGTTGCTATTCTGCATGAAACACTTAATTTCATCCCTAGCAATATGTAGAGAACATAGTGCGTTTATTACACTGATAGGAATATTGTTGAATGTTAAATACTTCACACTGGAGCTACCCAGTATTTCCAGAAAAAGTGACTATTTTAAAAACTTGATCTGCCTAATTTTTTGCTTTAAAATATTTCAGGTAAAAGATATCCCATATTTTCAGAAGAAAACTTTGCCTTCATTGGATGATCGGGGCACTCGAATCTTTGCCCAGGATGCTTCAGGTATGCTTTCTATTCTCTTTTGGCTTACATGGTCGCCTGCCACTTTTCCTAAGCTGTGCACCTCCTCTTTTAGGAAGAAAGTGTTTATTCCCAACTGCTGATTTTTAAGCCCTGTGATTTGAAATATGACAGTCATGTTTCATATCACAGTTTTCAGGATTCTTACTTCTGAGAGTGTATTCAAAACATATTGTGGCTTGAGACTTCTGGTTGACGTCGCGGCATTGCCAGACACAGGGAGGAATACTCCTTCCTTGTTCTGAGTATCTACCTGCCTGTGGGCTCCAGAGGGAGCTGAAAATTGCCCTGGAGGGGCAATAAAGCAAAGGAGATCGCCCAGTGAGGTCGGGGAGAGCATGCAACTCTCCTGGTGTACTGCTGGACATAAAAGCCTCTAAGCCACGGCAGGGAGAAGAAGCAGCCAAAGATGGCCGCTATGGAGCTGTGACAACTGTGACTAGCTAAGCATGGTGCAGGAGAGGAGTTTGAACAGCATTTCGACTGGGTGAGAAGAAATATTTTCTTATGTTAAATCTGCAACTCCAAGAGACTATCTAAAAAGAAAGTTGTCTCCAAAGTACTTTGAAAATGGCAGCAAAGCGGGGCGGGGGGGGGGACTTTACAATGAAAGATTTAAAGGGGAAGGCATCAATTGATTATTTAAGCATAGAAACTTGGATTTTGTAACTTGCAGGGGTGTCATTGTGGATAGGCATTTTGATGCCGGAATTATGGATTGAATAACTTTTTTTAACGAAAACTGAGCGCTGGAAAAAATAGATACAGAATACTGAATTTTTCAATATTAGGAACCTGAACTAAAAGTGCCATTTGCTGACAGAAAGAGCTTATTGTACTTGTAACTTGGAGTGAAGAGTGAAAAGAATTATTAAAATGGACTAAAAACAACTAGAAAACAGCTCCAAAATTTGGTATGGAACTGAACAGAAGAATAAGAGAACTGAATTTGGAATATATGCATTGAAATTTTGAGACTTTAGGAATATTTGAGACTTGACTAAAATTTGAGTATATGGTTGTTGGATCAGCATAGAAGAGAAATATAGAAAAAATATGTGGGATATTCCACCAAAAATAATGGATTATTGGGATAGGATGGAGTTGCTATTGCAAGAAATAAGGGAAGTGTGGCTGGACTTAAGAAATGAATTCAAGATCACAAGGAATACAATGTAGAATATTATACAAAAAGAGATGAATGGACAAGACAAGCAGGAAGAGGTGGAAAACTAAAAAATTAATTTAAAAATAGAAATGGTGATCCAGCAAGAGTTACAAAATGATTTAACATGGAAATTACTAAAAGTGGCAAAAAGAGATGAAATAAGACAAGAAAAGACTGCCATAAGAGAAGTTAAAGAGGGATTGGAGAGTCAGAAAGTTCCTTTTGGGGAGGAGGTAGAAATAAGAGCAGACATTTTGGAAATCAAACAAAGGAAAAGGGCAGAGAAGAGTGAAAAACTTAAAGTAGGCAATCAACAAAGAAACAGATAGAGATAGAAATATAGATAGAAAGAATTATGGGAAACAAACTAAAAAAAGGATAATTAGAACATTAAGGAGAGTTAGGGATGATGGATAGAAAGCGATTTTTTTCTATTTAAAAAAATAGTGATGGCAGAGATAATCCACGGTAGGAAATTACTTCACAGCATCTTAATTTTGCATATCTCATAAAGTCAGGATTATGTCATACCAGCACAGGCCTGGGCATTTTACAGCCACAGGTCACATCTGGACCTCAGATGATCCCAATCTTTGACCCACAGCTGCTGTCGGGTAGCAGCAGTACTGCAACATTGGTGGTGGGCAGCAGGGGCCACAGTTGCTGTGCGGCCCACCACAACAGCCCAGTTCTCATGTGGCCCTTGGGAAAATAAATTGCCCATCCCTGTACTAGCAGAATATGCTCCAATAGTGGATTGGATTGCCCAAAATGTTCTCTAGAATCACTTGATAAATGAACTATTTACATTTTTGTAGTGTTGGGCAAGACAGAGGGAAACAGATGTTTATTACAGTGTGCTTACTTTATGTGGCTACAGCAAAGTTCCCATAACAACTGAAATTTATTCAGAGGTGGGCTTATTATTTTATATGCCTTAAAAGCATTATAGGAATTATTCATTTATTTTATTAAATTTCTTTGCCGCCCATTTCATTTTGAAGCAACTCTGAGCAATTAATTGCAGAAAGTGCTTATTGTATTGCTCCATATGTTATGTTTTTCTGTTGCTTAACCAAATGCTTCCAGGTTTGCCATGTGAGTCTGCTGAGTTTGTAAAGAGCCCCTTCCAGATGCTTCGTCAGCAAATAAGTCTTACGGAGATTATGAACACAAGTCGCTCCGATGCTTCCCAATTCCTAGAAAACATGGAAGACACTGGACTGCAAGAACACACTGAAGATAATTGTCTCTATTGTGTTTGTACACATATCCTAGATTGTCAGCATAATAACAAATTGAACTCTGCATACAGTCAGCCAGGTTAGTGCCACCAGGTCTGCATCAGGCAGACAATTTGAACCTGATCTACAATAAATAGAAGGCAGGAAGCTTTGTCCATTCAGATTCCATTTTCTGATGCTGTTTTAGACAGAATTCCAAAATTATTTCATAATCTTGAAAGCTAGAAATCTTCGTTGAATGTTTAACTTCTCAGGATGGCAAATCCTATGGAAACTAACCTTTCCCATTATTGTTGTTGTTTTGAGGCCTGTAGTGCCTGCCTCATAAATTCATCATCACAATACTTTTCCTTTATTAGAACATTATTATCAAAATAGTAAGTTCATATTTGGTTGGATTGTTTCTATGTTATTCAGTTCTGTATCATAGTGCATTTTTTTTCTTTATGTAAACTATGTATATCATGCTGGATTTTTTTTTCTGTGAAAATTATTCCACCTATCTTATATCAAACTTTATCAGAATTTTCAGACATTCCTTATTCAGACTGGTGTGGAAAGGCTATGCATAATCATTTGGATGTGGTTTCACATTCCTCGAAGTTTTCTGGAATTTCAGGATGTAGTGATGCTGTATCCCATGGATCAGCTAGTAGTACCAAGAGTACTGATCTCATCATAGGTGAGTTATTTTTCACAAAGGTTGCTTCTGATGCTTCTTGTTGCTTGGCTGTTGGATGCTTTCATCAGAAATCCCAGCTTTGCACCCTGCTTCTTAACACCAGAATAATCAATATGATTATTGATTTTCCAGGCATTACTAATTTCCCCACTTTTTGAACAATTTCTGCTTTGATATTTCCCCAATATTTATTTACTGATTTATTAAAATTATGTGCCATCCATCTTGTCAGAAATGATCCTAGGCAGCTTACAAACATTAAAACTAGTGTACATTAAAATAATAAAATAATAAATAACATCAATAATAAGTATTAAAAGATGGGGAGCAGGGGAACATGAAGCACATAGAAAAAATGGAATCTTTTCCTAATCCAATAGCCACCTCCAGAGTAACTTATTCCTGCTTGGGAAGAGCTATATATGGTTTGGGCTTTTGATTGGGATTTAGATCATTCTGCTAGTTTTCCCATGATCTCTTGATGAATAAGTATGCCCACTTGACCCGGAAGAAATAACATTTGAACTTGACAAGATGCGGTTGGCCTACATCTTTAAAATATATAGCAGACTTTGTCAATGTTATCCATTGATATTTCAGTCCACAGATACTGTTTCAGTTTAACATACTGTTAAATTTCTTTTTCTTAAGGCATGAAATCAATCCCAGATGATACTCCAGTATGCCGTATACTACTGAGAAAGGAAGTTTTGCGATTAGTAATCAACTTGAGTAGCTCAGTAGGAACTAAAGGTCATGAAACAGGTCTCTTGACGTAAGTGAAACTTCTCCCATTGTTTATATATATGGAGAGATAGATAGAAAGATAAATGGATGGAGGGATAGATAGATATAGATGTGTGTGTGTGTGTGTGCCCAGAGGGGCGTTTGCCATCCGTAGGCACTTTTAAGAAGTCTGTGGTTCACCATCTGTTTTGCAGAAGGAGGCAGCTGGGCTTCAGGAGGTGGGGGAGGGCGGGGGAGGCTGTCCAGTCAGCTCAGCTGACCCACTCGTGATGTCTCCTCCAGAGACTCGGTTGACCTCACCGGAGAAGAGAAGAAATGGGGAGGCTTGCGCAACTCAGCCAGCAGAAATGAGGAACTCCACAAGCAGGGAGAAAGCAAATGGAAGGCCATTCGTTCAGGGTTGGGGGGGGGGCAGGGGGGGGATGAGGGGCAAGGAGGATTCGAACGGGTGGCCTTAAGGCCGAGGTCGTGTTCTCTGGGCCTGTGTTGTTTTCTTAAGCCCCTAGGTGGAAAACACTGGAAAGGGGGGACTGTATGTCCAGTCTTAACAAAGAGAAGGATTGGCGAGAGCGGGTTGGGCTGGATGACCTCAAGGACTCTTTCAAAGGTGAGTGGACTTCAACTCTCAGAATTCCCCCAAGCCAGCATGAGGGAATTCTGGGAGTTGAAAATCCACCCGTTTTACAATTGAGAAGTACTAGAAAAAACACCTGTTTGGGTAAAAGTCATATTCTCCAGAAGATTTAAAAAAAAAAAAATTGTGCAAAGACACAGATGAGATTTGGGGGTTGTACAGCTGAGAATTCAAAGTGAGCCCGGTGACATTGGTGTGTGTGAGACACGCTTGCCGAACACATTCGATGTGTTGGGAAGGCGCTCTCGAGTCCCATTCTCTCTGCGTCAATCTTCGTCCTCATCTGCGGGTTGGGCTGGATGACCTCAAGGGCTTTTTCGAAGGCGAGTGGACTTCAACTCCCGGAATTCCCCTAGGCCAGCATGAGGGAATTCTGGGAGCTGAAAATCCACTCATCTTACAATTGAGAAGAAATTGCTAGAAAAAAAAGTTTTTTTTTTTGCTAGAGAAAACTCCCTGTATAGTTTTCAGGCTATGTGGGAAAAATAGATAAATAAATAAGGATTCAACGCCAGGAAGACTTATTTTGCGGCGCGTTAGAAAAACAAATGGAAAAAAAAATCGAGGGGCGGTTTGACAAAGGAAGCTAAAACAGAAGGAGGAAGTTTGTTTCCCAACCTTGGCGGTGTTCAAAGAGAAGGCTGGAAAAGACTTCTGGCCTTGGATATACTTTTCACGGAGATTCCTGTGCTGAGCAGGGGTTTGGCTGGATGACCTCAAGGGGTCCCTGCCCCTCTCGGTTTTTCCTTTAACCCCCCCCCAAAAAAAAGATTTTTTTTTTCCAGAGAGCTCTTTCTCCTTCTTTCTCCACAGGCCAGGCTTCAGGGCGGTAAATAAAACAACGTCTAATGAATAAAAATCAATACAAAAGTTTTTTTCGGTTTTTTTTTTTTTTTTTGCTGCCTAGCAGATTTGCACCTGGTTGGATAAAAGTCATATTCTCCGGGATAAA
>JAEANM010007672.1:0-17562 GCA_017656035.1 Myanophis thanlyinensis | reverse complement strand
TAGTAAAGCACTTCAATGCTTTTGCACATAAATTTACAACACTGATGTGTGATTGATTGGTCATTCAGTAAAAGAAAAATGTTTCACATTGGCTTATGGGCCTAATTTTACTGGTAAAATGGCAGTGGATACTGAACCATAAAGCAGGCACATTAGATACTAGGAAAGATACTTAATAGATGCTGCTCTTTTATACATCCACATACTTCTTTGTGCAGCAAGATCTAATGATTGTGTCCTTGGTTTGTTAAATTTAAGGAATTGAATTGTAGCATTATAACTAAATTATATTCATAAATTTTCATTTGCAGACTGTATACAGTTCAATTGAGCTTCAGTTTCCAGGACTTCTGAATTATGTGACTTTTATGGTACAAAATATATTAATAAACACATTCCATTTAATTACTTTACCATTTTTCTATTATCATAAAGGAGAGGAAAAGATTACAAAGTTGGCATTGTCGGTACATATATATCATAGTATATGCAATTATGCATGTCTACTAAATGTGTGCACTGAAGATCAGCAAGTAAACCTTAATAAAGATTACTGAAGAGGTATAACAGATACCACTTTCCATACTAAATGCTTGCATACTGTGTGGACAGGGCTAAGCATACATATATGCAGAGATAAGAGCCAGATTTATCATTTTTGCCTACATTTTATTTACCAAATAGTTTCATCAGCCCTGCTTTGCAGAACCTTTTATCGTCAGCATTTACATTGCAAAGAAACTTCCATACTTTGTAGATGAAGTCTCCCTTTGAAGGATCACATCATTCAGCTATCTAATAGCCTATTGAATTCCCAGATTAGCAGTGACTTGTCAACCTAATGGGTAGAAGCCTGGGATAATTTAGCTGTAGATAATGGATATTTAATATGATTTTACATAGATTTCCAAAAGCATGTTATTGATTTTGCACCCTTTTAATTGGTTTCTTCAGAAAGGCAGGAATAAAAATGGTCATTTCTTAAACTGGTTAGATAGGAAACCTGATATATTACTATCATATGGTTGTAATTTTGGAGTAGATTTCTTTTTATTTCTGGGATAGTGTGTCATGTTCAGAGTTTGGTGATCTGTTTGAAATACATTACTTTTCTGAAACAGAATTGTATATTGCTACGTTTAAAAGTATTGATAGACATTAATATTTGAGGCTGCATTATGCAATTTCCCCCCTTAAATCAGTATTTACTTTTTGTTGTGAACAATTAACTTTTCAGTTTGAATTAATGACTTGGTAAGTAGTAACAATTTTTAATATTTTGTAGTTGGAATATTTCAAACAGTAGGTGTTGTAGGTGAATTCTTAGTTATATCTAACTTCACTGATTTACTTCTAGAGGGAGATACATATTTGTGTGTGTGTGTGCGTGTGCGTGTATTCATGTGTATATAGTTTTTTTGTAAACTAAACTATATATAGATAAATATATGCCATTTGAAAGCCACTATAATAATCAGTAAAATAGAGCTCTGTATATAGTTTAGTTTACAAAAAAAAATATGCATTATATATTGCAGTTTGTTAAACTTGTCCCTCAAATTCCTAGGAAGTCTACTTGGGTTAAATTCCAATTACACACAACAAAAAAAGACAGGGAAATAAATTTGGGTCAAAGACTTGAAATGATACTCTGAGAAGATAGCTTATTTTCAAGTAAAAAGAAATTGGTCAAGTTAAGTATACAGGTAGATCAAGTTAAACATATTTTTATTTTCATTAATGTAATAAGAGAATTAAATATACTAATTTGCTTAATTGTATACTTGCCCTCTAAAATAAATTCATAAAAAGGATTTTTTTTTATTCATAGAAAATTTGTATATGTACTCCTCCCTAATCCTAAATATCATTATCAAAAATAAGGGGCTACGCAACAAACTGTCAGTCTCCTCCATAAATACGACACTTAAGTACAAAAATTGTGCCTTGTATATATGGTGTCATCTCCGTGCTAGGTATGTGTATAGTATAGCCCAAAATGTACTTTTAAGTTATATGGGATTTCTTATTTTAAAGTGGAATTTATATAGAAGACACTGAGTCCTTGTTGATTTCAATATAATTTGCGTATGATTAAAATATAGTTGGGATCACAACCATAATTTCTTTATTTAAATAGTTTGTCAAATTTTAAAAAATATTGATTTAATTGTTCTAGAAATATTAAACAGGATGCTACTGAATGCATTACATGAAAGAACATCTTGCTAAACTTTTTTGTTAAGCTTTTTTCCCTTTTCCTTTACAATGTGTTTACAAAATGCATTGAGTGGAAGTGTAACATTTTTTAAAGTATAACATTTTTATAAGCTTTGAATGATACCATATTTTCATTAGGTTTTATCATATGTTCCATATTTAATTGTAATTTACTTTTTGTTTCGATCTGCTTTATGTTTTCAGTTCAAGTACAGCTGCTGGTGCAAAACTAGAGGAAACAACTAAATTGGAAAGAGGAAACTCTACTCTAAACAAGGTGTTGGCTTCCTTATGCTCATATCATTGGCATCAGACTTTAGCCATGTTGAAATTTTTCATCCAAGAATCATGTTATTCAGGTTGCAGTAGTCAACTGCCTTACTCTAAATATTCTGAGAGAGAGGAAGATGAGGTTCATATTCCAGGATTCAATTATAATGACAACATGCTGATGAAAAGGTGCCATTTACAAAATGTTAGACCAAATAAGGATTGCTTGACATGCCACTCAGTGGCCCCTAGCTTTGTTAACACAATGATGAACAAAGAAAATTCTTTGCTTTGCCATCCTCATGTGTGCTGTCCCAAACAGCTACAACTGTGTAAGATCCATTCTACCCGGACAGAGTTGTATACATACCTGTTTTCAAGAGGGCAAAAAATTAATAGGGATAGCCAAGGCCGCAGCCCTTCACCACCTCCATTGTCTCCTGTGGAAGCCGATGGGTACAATTCTCTGAAGGAATTGGCTGAAGATAACAGACCTGAAAAAAATTGTAACCAACCTCCCTCACTGTTTCCCGCTGAACACAAGGAGAAAGATCAAATATATCTTGCAGAAGTGCCCAATAACCTGCAGGAAGGCATTGTAAGTGTGAATCAAGAAAATAGTCTTACAATTTCTGAAAAGATTGAAAATGCAGATGTTTTTCAGGATTTAATGGATCGAATCAATGAGAAGTTGAAATCAATAGAAACCACTGATACAGAAATATTGGCAAAATTACCTAAGACCGATGGGAGAACAGAAGCCAATTCTAAATTATGGAACTTCATTACATCTCTTTTACATGATGCTAAGGCCAATGATTATAATTTTACAGAATTACTGAATCAACATAATAAGCAAGTGGAAAATAAAATTATCCAAACAAGATTTCGCAAACGACAAGAAACTTTGTTTGCAATGCATAATTCTCCCAATTTATGTCTATTTAGACGAAAGTCTTTGCAAATCAAAAGAGAGTTGGCTAGCCTTGATGAAACTTTCTTAAGAAAGAAGGCAAATTCACAGAGAAAAGTTAAAAAATATACAAAAAATGACAAATACAATACATTAAAACAGCTTGATTTACAAGGCTATGAAAATAAAGATGGGACATTTTCTTCTAAGTCAAGGCTTTTGCCACTATGTCAAGAAGAAACGATAGAACTACCTCTCATCAGCTCAGAAACCAATTCTGATTTTGTAACATTTTCAACAAACAACTCCACAACCTCTCAAACGGTTTTGGCTAAAACACAATGTGAAAATGAACTACACGGGGATCCAGCTGGTGTGAAAGCAGATTATGATAGAGGCCTGGAGAGGACCAGACATAATATTTTCTCTCCTAGATGGTGCTCTTTGTATGTAGCAAACAATTTTTTATTAAGGAAAAACACAAAATCAAAATCTGCTGCTAGCATAGAAGGGGATAAAATTATCAAAGATTTTCAAGTTAAGTCATGTAGCAATGAAAATATAAATAAGATTATGCAGAAAACCAATCTACATGTTGTTGTAAAGCGTTTGGAAGATACAATGAATATGGCTCAAAAGGTCACACAGCCCATGTGTAATGGTTATAAAATATTGGGCAAAATGAAAGACCTTCAAAATTCTGATGCCAACAATAAATCTAAAAGTGGCCTTCTTATTAGCATGAATGAAACTGGAAGTAAGGGACAATATGTGTTATCACAGAGTCATTTACCAGGTAGAAATAGCAACAAAAATGATTGTGTGCCAAAAAAAGAAAATGTAACTTTTGAAGAATATGAAAGACTTTTGAAACCCTCAATTTTAGATTCAAACATGTTGACTTTAAACAAGGAAGAATCCCAAGGAAATTCCCACATGAGTAATAATTCATCAACATTGAATTACACTAGCCCTATAAAACTTATGTTCCTTTCCAAGATTAATAGCAGTGAAGGAGTCAAGTACACACTAACCTCTGTCAATGATTCATCCAAATTAAACATAGATCTTTATTCTCTTCGGGAGAAAACAACTAAGCTGTTGGCAAAACAGTTGGACTCAAAGGATTCTGATGAAAAAGCATCTATTGATAAATGCAGTTATAATGAAAATACAGATAAAAATAAAATGAGAACTGGTTTTCCTACAACAGTTGCCACTGAAACCAATCCTAAGCCTAAGGAAGAGCCTGTGGAACAAGGCAACATTGGATCCTCCCTGAAAAGAAAACCCGGGAGACCCAAAAAAATTGGTCCTCAGGTTGTAAAACAAATTAAGCGTCCAATTGGACGACCTCCAAAACCAAAAGCTGATGTGAGTAGTAATAGTAGTCATAGGAAGGACTCCATTGGTGTTGCAAAAAATGCCAACTCTGGCATGGAATGCCTAGAGGAAGAGAACATTTACAAAAATATTACAGTGACTGTTGTTTTTGGAAGGTCTCGAAGGATTAAGAGGTGTGTTTCAGAAGGTAACCTAAATATAGTTAAAAGTGCACCAGGACCTCACAGCTATTGCAGTGTTGTATGTGACCCTGATCAAATAACATTGAGCTCAGATGCCAGAAATAATTTGCCAAAAACAAAAATTATGCAATATTCTACAACAGAAAAGACCTCTACGTGTGGCTATGAGGATGTTAGACCACTAGAAAGCAGCCCTGTGCTACCATCTCATTGCAGTAATATCAGACCAAACCAAAAGCCTTTAAATATAATTAGAAAACCTGGTAGGCCGCCAAAAGTAAAAATAACTGGCATATCAGTGACTGTTAATCAGATTTCATCTCAGGAAAGAAAAGTGTGTATCAACAGCTGCCTGCCTCCCTTAGAACAAGAAGCTGTGTCAGAAAGAAATGAACCATCTAAGAAGGATGCTAAGCAATGCAATGAAAGAGATGATTTTAAAAGGATTTGCAATGATGAAGCAAGGAATTTTCCACCCAAGATTATCATTGCTTCAAAAAGGTCTGAAACTCATTTGAGACACTCTCTTAGAAGACCATCATTGCCTTTTGTACATTCATTAGCATCTTCTAGCTCATTTTCTTGTAAACGTGCCTTTTTGCATAAACCATGTAAACTCTGCTTGAAAAACGGTAAAAATCACAAAGTAAAGCATTCAAAAATGCTACCCAAACATACCTCAATATGTGCAAGGGCAGACAATGCAAAAAGTAGTTCTGAGAATAATAAATCCAGATCCATTGGTGAAATGACTTTGGATCCCATAATTCCATCCAATTCCCTTAGATGGTGGGATCCTTCTATTTCTAATGATTCTTTGTTAAAAGAACTAAACAGTAGATATGACCAAATAACTAAGACTTGGTTGCATGTGAATGGAGAAGAATATGAGAAATGGCCATATAACAGAACATGTCATATTGAACAAGACAGTAGCATTGAAGTATCAAATCCTTTGGACTCCTGCATTTTGGAACTGGAAAATTCACCTATAAGAATGCTTTTCCAGAAAAAATGCAGTATAGATGACCTATGTGCATGGTTTATGCAAACAACAGAAACACAATCACTATCACTAGTCAGAAAAGCAAATGCTCGTAATCCTTTTGAAGTAATTAATACAAGGCAATTCAAAATGGGAACAAGACAATATGATTGTAATACTAGTCCTTTGAGAAAGCACTTTAAAAAATTTGCACTGTCCACACCTTCAAAATCAACAAGAAAGTTGCAGCTTCTACATAAAATTGTTAGATCTCAAGTCTTAAGCAGGGAGCATAGCTTCATCTTAGCTAAATTGAGAACTAAATTTGAGAACTTGCAACATGATCGATGGCGACAAGTGAAAAAACTGCATAATCATGGAACATCTGACTGGAAATCAAAAAAGAAAAACTTGCGATTCTTCTGCCAAAGTCAGTGTTTGATTAATGCAAGTAAGAAACTTAACAAAATACATACAAGCCTTGAGACTGATCCAGTAGAAACTCAACCAACAACTTTGTTGGAATCTTACAGAATCACTTCAGCAACTGGAAATGAAATCAGAGATGCATTTATTCAACAAGATGCACAACTGTCTGACCTCAGCACGAAGTGTGACTCAGTCTCAAACTGTAGGCCAAGTAGTAAATCCATGTACGTCAATCAGCAAAGTATTGGACAAGCACATGCCCCTAATGAATGTAGTGAAAGTGCATGGAGAGGGCAAACTTTTAAAGATTGTCGAATATTTTTGGAGAAAATTAATCCAGTCAATAAACAGCATGTGTTTAATAAGAACTTTGCCATCTGTACTTCAGAATCTATGGAACATTGCAGCAGCCACATCCACTGTCCAGAAAAAAGTGATTGTCCTTTGAGGTCCCCCTCTGCTCAGCAGAGCATGGCTGATAATGGTGAAAGGAACGCAGGGGCTTCTAATAGAAGCAGACATTCCAGCTTGCTCACTGAAGTCAAGAAGTCAAGCAAACGTGTTGCTTTTGAGGATGCCCCAATGGAGACCCCTAAAAAAACAAAGCGGAAGAAGACACAATGCAAGTTTACTGAGCTGAACAGAAGAAAAAGGAATAAGAAGCAGTTATGTAGTACTGGCCAAATATCAAACTGTTACCCAAAATACCATCTGGGTAAGTTTCTTTCATCTCCCTCTCATCCCTTGACAAAATTCTATTAACCTTACATGCACGTGAAATAATTCAGGAAAAAACTAAATATAGGAAAATAGATTTAACAAAACCAGGGCAAAACCCATTGCTGATCACAAGCTTAAATAGTGTTTTCAAAAGATTTTCTGTTTATTTTTATGAATACTGCATTCTGAATAGAGTCCAGAAAAGTTTACTACATCTGAATGAGTGTCATTCACCCCAAAGGGTTATTTGAGAGGGTAGAGTATTCTTCCTTTCTGCCTCAATTATCTGGGTGGGGTAGTGTGAGACAATTGATTATTCCAATAGTTAGTATTATGCAAAAGTTACTGTATTTTTTGGAGTATAAGGCGCTCCGGAGTATAAGATGCACCTAGATTTAGAAGATGAAAACAAGAAAAAAGTTTTTTGTCTCCGCACATCTTGTTTTTCCAGCCCTCAGAAGTACTTTGCACGTTTCCAGAACCCTCTATGCAGCCTGTTTTCACCAAAAATGGATGCTTTTTTGGTCTCCTGACCCCCCTGAGCATCTTGTTTCCCCCCCTTCCCCACCCCCGAAACATTTTGCAGGCCTCCAGAACTCTCTGAGTGTTCTGTTTTCACCAAAAATGTTTTTGGGAGAAAATGGACTGCAAGGAGGGTTCTGGAGGCCTATCGAGTGTTTCTGGGGGCCGGGGAGGGGGAAGACAAGATGTGCGGGAGGGGGAGAATTGGGAGGCCAAAAACACACCTGGTTTTGGCAAAAACAGGATGCGTGGGGAGGGCTCAGAAGGCCAAAAATGGCTGCATTCGATGGATAAGACGTACTGCAATTTTCACTCACTTTTAAGGGGGGGGGGGAGTGTGTCTTATACACCAAAAAATATGGTACATTTTTTACTTAATTCAAAATAGTTGTTAATTTATTACCAAGTTCTCCATTCTGTTGATCAGGGAAAGACAATACCACAAGATTGAAACATTCCTTATTGACATTCTTTATATTTTTTGGCCTATATTTTAAAAAGAGGGAAAGAAGTAGGCTAAGCGCCACATTGACTAACTATTGGAAAAACAATAGGCTTTCAAAAATGTGATATGTGTAGATGAGATGGAAGTTCATTAAAAAAATATGGAGAGCAAACTTTAAAACACTACATTATACCAAACTGGGGAAAAGATTACTTGGTTTGCAATAAAATTTGCATCTAGTAGTGATTAAATAGAAAGTAGAATGTTCTGTCTCGTGTTTCACTTAATGATGCTGTTAAATAAAACAATTTAAAACAGCCGTGCAAAACATCAGGTTGCTTTTGCTCTCCAGAAATGAAAGAAAACAAATGCTGTATGGCAGGGGTCCACTACCAGGCCATGGCCTATTCAAAATAGGACCCCAGCAACTAGCTGGCTGGAGCATGTGTGTATGCATGTATAGTTCAATTTGCACAAGTGGCAGGAACTCATGCATGTGCACACCAGCCTGCTGTTTGCACAAGTTGAGCTGTGCGCACCGGCCTACCATCACAATAGCTGCATATGTTTGCCTGCACGTTAGCCTGCCAATTTGGACTCTGGCCTTCAAATACCTTAAATTCAAATCCAACTTGTCAGAACATGGAATGCCCATGGATGGATTTATTTCTAATGTGTACGAAGAGCTCTCTCATGACTATATCTACTTTTTTTCAAAGTTAGGATTGTTAGATTGCCACCCAGAGATGGTGCTTCTTTCATTGACATCCCTAAAGTTTTAACAGGATTCCAGCTCCATCTTGGCACCATTGTATAGCCTGTTCCCCCACTTCAACAAAAGGATGGTCAATTTAGGCTTCACAGCTGTCAAAGAGAGCACCTCTTAAAAACTGATAAAATGGTAGTTTAAGACAATACAGCTTGGCAGTGCTTCAGATTTGCTCTCCCAGAAGTTTAGATCTTGCAACTTTGGGAGACTGAGTGCTAGGCAATGCACAATCCTCTAATAGTCATGCATCTATCAAACAAACAAACCCTGATAACTTTTTCATAGTTTTTCATTGTTTATTTCAGATTTTTGTTATGTTTTCTCTGTTGTTCAAAGTTTCCAGTACATAAGCATTTACAGAAAACACAATGGACAATTCCAAAACCATGATAACCCTGCATTCATTTTCTTTCAAAGCTGTTGTAGCTGCATTATTAAAAGTTCATTTTCCTCTTCCAACAAATCACGAGGAAATGCCCACACTTCAGGGCAGTCTGTACAATGGATTCTTCAATCACAAGTGTAAGTAATTACATGAATGTAGCACATAAGAATGTGATCCAAATAAGACACTTCAGGCATTACCATATGGAATCCTCTTACCAAATTTTCCATTTGTATTTCAAGCAAGGGAGTTCATTCTTTCATATAGTATTTCAAAGCACAGATGTATTATTTCTCAGAAATATTTCTCTTTTTCACATATTTTTGCTTCCAGGAATTAATAACCACAGGCATAAGCCCCTTTTTTATTATTATTAGCAACCTAAAATGTAATTGCATCTTAAATAGATAAGATGGACCTTGTACATGGCAGATCATAAGAAAGCTCCACTGAATTCAATTAAACAGTTAACTGTGTAATAAGAAGAAATATCTGGATTTCAGCTGGCTTTCTATCCAGCATCCTTGAACCTTTTGTACTGGGAAAAGCCGCAAAAGGAGAGTCGCCAGGTTGAATGTACTGTCAATGGGAACAGCCTCTTCTGCCCTGCAGAAGGAAAGTGGGTCTTGAACCAAGCATTACAGTGCTCACTTTCAGCATTTAGTCCTTGGTGGTACAACACTATAGTTGCAGTTGGAGTTTCCAATGAAGGACAGAATGACCTTGCTTCTATAGCATTCTTTTTAAGAAAGTCCCCATAACCTTTGCAAACCAATTCTTCGTTCCATGCAGCACTGCAGTGCTTATTTTCTAGTTTTATAGTCTCCCCTCCAAAACTCTTTCCAAATTTTCTTGTAAATTAAAAATGGTAACTTAAGTGGCCCTAAATACTGGTGGCAAGTCCCATTATATTTCCTGTCTTTCAACACGCTCTCCAGTTCTCAGCTTCATGAGCTTTTCAGAATGTCTTCTATGACATCATTTGTATTTTCAGGTTCTTACAGCTGCCCAGTCTTGAGGGCTTGCTGCTGCTCTCTGTTCAGTGTTTAGTAGAGAAATAACTGAACTGTATGATCAGGGTGTGATTCACCAGAGTTCCTTCTGGGATGGGGTTTTCATTGGAGAATAAATGAAATGAATTCACAATGTACAGTATTGATTGCAACCTTAGTAAGAATTTGTTTCTGAAAAAGAATTACTGTCCTGTAGTTATGGACATATCTAAATAGTTTTATAAGGTACAAGCATCATTTCTTTTTACCTAGTTTCCTACTGAATTTATTTTAGGCCATCTGACATCAAGCTTTTCTGTCAATATTTATTATATTGCCTTGGGAGCTTACTTAAAAGGCCACTGCTATTTTAGACCCATTTACTCCACTGTCTTGCTTCAGTTTTCCAGCCCAGTTATCTGCTGGAGAGCTGTAGCCCCCTTCTGTTCTGGAGCAAATGTTATTTAGAAATACGGGTAGTCTTGTATTTGGTAGTCTTGACTTACAATGGAATGGAACCTGTCCATCATGAACTTTATTGTGGTGCTTGTAAAACAAATCACTGGTTAAGCGAACGCTGTGTGTGCATTTTTGCCAGAAAACAGAAGTAAATACCGGCTTTCAGCAAAACTGTTGTAAAATCCAGATCACATAGCAGCAGGAAACAGCCATAAGTGCAGCCTGGTTGCTGATTGCCCAAAGTTTGGTCATGTGATCCTGGAGGAGGCTGACTGTCAGAACTTCAAATCCAGGTCATAAGTCGCCCCCCAGGTAGATCTTTTGTAATTTGAATGGTTACTAAGTAACTGATCATAAATTAAGGACTACCTGTATACCTATTAGTGCTTATTCTAATCCATGGCTTGTTGACTTGATCGGCTCTTGGGGAAAATGTTTAGGGAGAAATAATTAAAAAAACAAACTCTCAGGAGAAGGCAAGAAAGATCATAATATATACTATTTCTATTTCAGGCTTATTCATCCACTTTGAAGTGATTTTCTAGAATTCTTCATCCATTTTTGTTTTATCACTTTGGATTACTGTCCAAATGTGACAAACATTACTTATCCCAAGCTCGTTTAAAAACCATAAAACCAATAGCATCACTTGAGAAAAAAAATTTCTTCAATCTCTCCATTACGAATAACTATCCAACTGTGCGTTTTTCCTTTCTGCTTGCAGCTTTTACCCAGCAGTTGTCCCCTCTTGTGCTGTGATTGTGAACTTTCTTTGAAAACCTGAGGTTATGGATTATCCAGACAACAGAGAGCTTTAGTAAATCTTTGAAAGAAAAAGGCTAGAACTTAAAAACCAAGTATGAAAATAAAGAGTTAGCATATAGTACATTTAATACTGAAAAAAATTCCTCTTTGTGAGAATAGACCTGTGAAGAATTTACACCCTTGTGTATTCAGGCACACTGAGGTAAACACATGCCTAATATCTGCCTCTTTTCTTGCACCAGCAACATGGTGTCCTTTACACATATTTTTACACAAATGTACGTCATTCATATTAGTTGGTATTTCTTTTTCTGTCTCATTCTGTTTCATCATTTGAAAAGAGCAGGAATTTTCAGATGGTCTAAAATAGTTAGATTTTGGTATTTTGTAGATTTGAAAGATTTTGCAAAAACTTTCAGATAGCTAAAATTAAATGCTGATTAATTATCTGCCACTGCAAGAGAAGATGAAAAAATGTTCTAAACATATTCCTGAATATGAAATGTAATGCAAAATACTTATAATATTCACTAATAATTTGTTATGTAAATCATTTAAAAACTATGAGAATTTACAAAAGGCAAACATGTATGGGGAAACAGCTATATAACACCTTTTGTTTCTCAACAAATTCTTGTTTTTTAAGAAGTAAAATTGTAATTATGTTCTGCTGGAAATCAACATAAAATCAGACTACTTAGAGGTATTCTCAGAAAAGGAATAAAAAATAAATAAAAATAGGAGCCATAATTCTGCAATTGAAGTCTTGCCCTTTAATTGTTGGATGTGATTTCCCACTTTTTTTTTACCCCAGACACCTATAATAAGTATGTATATAATTGTTGTGAGCTTGTTTTTTTTATGCCAAGAAAAAAATGAATGAAGCATTAAACTGTTACTCAGTGAAAGTCTTTTTGAGTACAGACTGGAACTGGACCAGGTTTCTTCACTGAGAATTTCTGAATCAAAGTTTTGGCCCTCACACGGAGTTCAGTCAGGACCTTCCAGAGCTTTGAGATTTGGTGGAAGCATTGACCTACATGCATTATGTCTCAATAACCTTCATTTTTCTTCAACCAATGCTATGTTGTCCAAAGTATTGAGTTCTACAGCATTATTGAGTCACCTTACTGAGTTTCTAGCTTAATCTTGGCTTTATGGTTTTGAAGCCTTCTTCCACACTGGAGTAAGCTTTTGCCTTTCAACAGACATAGTTTCTCTTTATTTGCATTTTTTCTGGTGGGGAGATGTAATGGATTCTTTCTAGAACTGGTAACTAAACAGATTTTGTTAAGAATCCAGGGGTGTCAAACTGGCGACCCGTGGTCCGGATGTGTCACATGCAAGCCACGCCCACCCTCAGCTCTGCAAAGGGAAAAAAATGTGAAATGTGATACTGCGAATTTGACACCCATGGTTTACATCATATATCAATGGCTTTTGTCTTCCCATTTCACTTGCTGCTGTTCCAAACTCCCAGAGAATCACTGTTGGCTACTTCACTTGGTCCCTTTCCAACATTGCTTGGGCATAGTTGCTTGAAAGCTGCTCTATCTTGGCAGTTCTGTCCCTGCCCATCCAATTTGCTATACAAGGGCAAAAATTCAGTGATTTTCAGTATTCAAATCAGTCCTGACCCAGCCACTTTCTGTTTTGATCAGGCCCATCTACCTGTCTGTTTGTCAACAATTGAATGAATCTACCCCCTTGACATTAACACTGAAAAATCCTCACCATCTTCTCTAGTAAAACAAGGCCAGCCACGTCAAGGCCTTCCTCTTTACCAAGAGCTTCCTATCTGCAGAGATTCCATGCACATCAACAGCAGAGTCATACCATTACAATCAAACGCAGCCCTTCTACACTTTAGGCTCAATTTCAGATGCACTTAATATACTGTATCTAACTGAACTCAAGCATGAAAAGGCCCCTGATGCCTTCATACTGGGCAAAATGTCCTCTCTCCCTCCCCCGCCCCCACTATTCTGGATAGTTCTTGTAACAGTCATATCAACATACAAGCAACTTGAGGTTTTCAAGATGGCATTGGAAAGATATATTTTACTTCCAAACTGTAGCACTCCCTTAACAAACAGTGTAGTACAAAGTTGGCCTCAGTACTGCAATTCATCCTTCAACTGTGGAACTGAAGTCACTGTTTATCAACGAAGATATTTAGGACATGTGGGGAGGTCCAGAGGGCATCTACAGGCACCATCTCCCATATTTGTGTTCAATATAATCTAAATATCTCAGGAGTTACAGAAAAGGTGATCAGATGCTACCCATCTGTCTTCATATGACCCATTAAGTCTTCCATTAATGTCACTTTTAAGAATATTTTCTGAGTTGTGATAGGTTGCATTGGGCTTGATCCTGCAGACGCAATCCTCTAATTGAATACATTTTAATCTTTCTCCTACACTGAAGTAATGGGAAGTAAACTTGTCCTAGATCTCAATCTGACAACTCATATGCATCTTGCCTGCTGATTGCAGGTATCTCCAAACAGATAAAAATTTGCACTGGTACCCTCCATATTCTTTGCTGGTACTGACATCAAACTTCTGAGTCATTTTTCTAAATTGATGACTCCCTCATTTGAGCTTCTGAGCTGCTTGACTCCAAACATTCAACACCCTCTTCCATGGGTATCATAAAATATGACCTTTTGGATGAATGGAGTTTTATACATTGCAAGCAGCCCCTTTCCTCTCCTTGACTGTAAAGAGGCAGATTGATTTTGTGCCCTGATATGTTCAAGGTTGATTTAGGGTTTGTTTTTTTTAATCTGCCACGGTAGGCTTTATTCACAGGCTTCCTTTGTAAGAGCAACCATTTTCTCTTACCTTTATGAGAACTGATATTTTCCAGGTAAGCAGCAAGTTGATCATTTTTGTTAATGACTGAGTTGGTAGTAAAGAACTGGTTACTTCTATGTCATTGAGGTTCAAGTCAAGAAACCCATTCTTATACTCACATTGCTCTTCCATGGTCCAGTGGCTCCTGTCAATTCCACACATGTACGAGGTGTGAAACATTAAGGATACTCATGTGAGTCATGCCTAGGTGTATATGCAAATATGCATAAGGGACCAAACTTTCATTAAAAATTAAAAACTTTGGAAGTTTCTGATGAACTAGGGAAGGCCCAGAGTCCACCGGAAGAATATCACTGGCAGGTAAGAATCTCTGCTTTCCTCACCCTTCTCCACCAGTGTTTCTCTACCTTGGCAATGTTAAAGATATGTGGACTTCAAATCCCAGAATTTCCCAGTCAACATACCTTAAAATTGCCAAAGTGGAGAACACCATTCTATACCAATTAGGAGAATTTAATGATATTTGAATAGTTTGTTGTTAATAAGACATATGAAATGCTGCAGTCTGCTAAAAGGAATTAAATATGTTACTTTAATGCAGTCTTTGCTGGTTCTTCTTTCTGCAAGGCAGGACTATTTATAAGAAAAAAGTAAACATGAATCACAAATCATTTCTTTGGATTTCCTGCCAAGACCTAATGGCACAAATAAATTTCAGAGTTCTTTTTAGAGCGCCTTCTGACCTTCAATTAAGATTCCATTGGGGAGGGTCCCCCCATTTCTACACTAGCAATTTGTAGCCACAGAACTATTTAGCCAAGGCTGAGACAGTCTAAAATATATCATTTCTGCAAATGGCACTGCCATATTTAGATGAATTAATCTGGCCAGAATAATTGTTCCTAGTAAACGTAGAGACAAATATCTTGATTCTTTTAGTTTGTTACATCCATTTTCTCTAGTTGGATTTTCAAAACTCCTGATCCAAATTCACATGGAATTGATTATAAATGAACTCAAAGTTTTCTTTTGACTGGCAAAACTCACTTTTCTCGAGAGTCAATACAATACCCTTTTGTATGGAGATAGTTAATGAAGATAAGGAGAGAAACTAATTTAGGTCAAGATGGTTCAGTTTGACAGTAATTGTACCAAGATTACAGTAAGAGATCCATCCATGTAGCTCCTTATTATGTGTGGTTAAAAAGTTTGATGACACTCATTCCTACTTGTGTTCCTTCCCTTCACCAAAAATGAGTCTCCCTGTTGGATACATCTCATTTTCCTTCCCGGTTTTCTTCTGCTCACACTGCATTCCATAACAATAAAACAACCTCAGCTTCAAGTATCTATGCTTTATATAAAGTGAGTATATAGTTGTGCCGACTACATAAATATTAAGGGAATTGTTTCAATATTGGGTTTAATCCAGGGAGCTAAATGGTTTAGAAATAGGAAATAAAAAATAAATATCACTGAATTCAGAAGGATTTATTCTGCATAACTATTTGGGACTGAAGCTTTTCAGCATTTGAGGGTTCTAGATGTTCATTTTCTGGACATTAGTGTAATCCATTTGCTGAAAAAGTGAAGTTGAAATCTGATACTGATCAGTTTACCTCAATTCATATTTGCTAATTGCCAGCCAGCAGGAAGTTGAGTAGAAAAAAGTAGAGACATCTGTCAATTTGACCCATCATTCACTTTCTCATTGATTGTATATAATATCTTACTACTGGGGCATGTCTGCCCCCCATATTGTCTCTCTGTTAATGTAATTTTTTGTTTAAAAAAGAAATAATGCCTCATGATACACTTTCAAAAGATACCTAATAATAATACCCATTATGTCACTGTGCAAGCAGTTTAAATTGCTTGATACCCATGGAGTTTCCCACCTAATTACTTTTTCAAAGATATCTTTTTCATTTATGCAAAGAAAACTGACCTGTTGATTAGTTTCCATCCATTTCTTCTTGACTTGTCTTCTGGTGCTTTGGAAAACAGAGTGACCACATCTTTGTGCAGCCCCACATATATTGGAACACTGATATGTCATCCTTAATCCTTCTTTTCACTGGATTAGACATATCCAATTCCTGCAACCGTTCTTCATATGTTTTAGCTTCCAGCCCCCTAATCATGTTCAGTGCTCTTTTCTGCACTCTTTCCAACATTTTTTATATAATATGGTGACCAAAACTGGATGCAATATTTTAAGGCTTTATAAAGCAGTACTAATATTTCATGTGCTCTTGATTCTATCTCTCTGTTAATGCGACTAAGAATTAGATAAATATGAGCTGTGGGCTCATATTTAAGTGATTGTCTAGTAGGATTCCAAGATAACCTCTTACAATTACTGCTATTAAGCCTGAGTTTTCCCAATCTGGTATCATCTGCAAATTTGATAAGTTCCCTTTTTATTTCCTCATCTAAGTCATTTATAAAGATATTGAAGAGTACTGGACCTAACATGTATCCTTGTGGTATCCCACTGCTTATTTCCCTCCATGTAGATGTCAGCCAGTTATGAATCCATCTGATGGTACCTATATCACTTTTTTCTAGCTTACCAAGAAGTAGGTTGTGGTCTATTTTGTCAAATGCCTTGATGAAATCTAAGTATATTATGTCCACAGTATTTCACGCTTCTTCTTTCGGCTATTCCTGTTAGGGGTCGCCACAGCAAATCATCTTTTTCCACCCAACTATCCTCAGCTTCCTCTACTCTCACCCTAATTAACTTCATGTCCTCCTTTAGCACCTTCATATATCTCCTCTTTGGCCTTCCTCTTGACTTCTTACCTGGCAGCTCCATCTCCAACATCTTTCTACCAATATAACCACTATCCCTCCTCTGCACATGTCCAAACCATCTTAGTCTGGCCTCTCTGACCTTGTCCCGAAAACAGCCAACCTGAGCTGTCCCTCTGATGTGCTCATTCATTATCCTGGTCGCTCCTAAAGAGAATCTCAACCTGCTACCTCTATCTTGTCTTTTCCTCACTGCTACAGTTTCTAACCCATACAGCATAGCTGGTCTCACTAGTGTTTTGAACACCTTTCCTTTGATTCTTGATGACGCTCTTCTGACACAACACTCCTGACACCTTTCTCCACCCATTCCAATCCACCAGCACTTGCCTCTTCACCTCTTTTCCACACTCCCCATCGCACTGGACTGTGGACATAAATTCCTGCACCTTCTTGACCTCAGCCCCCTGTAACCTCACTGTTCCACTTCTCTGCCTTTAGTTTACACACATGTATTCTGTCTTACTATGACTGATTTTCATTCCTCTTCTTTCCAGAGCATACCTCCACCTTTCCAGGTGTT